>JAQFZQ010003100.1:0-11657 GCA_034696005.1 Glomeris marginata | reverse complement strand
AGTTTTAATTGTATTCATTATTTCTACTGTCCGAATATCATGGGGTGTTACAAAACCGTGTCATATCTCCTTTAAGCCCTACGATTATAATCTTGGCATTTATCGTTTCTCCGTAACGATATTTGGACCGTGCAAATTCAAAGTCGCTGCATGAACAATTCTTAGCGCCATTTCATGCCCATAAAGTGAAACCTGTCTATGGTGGAAACTGGTCAATCGTGGGAAATTACAATTTTTGGGACTATACTGCATGTTAAAAAGACCTCTCTATGCTGGAAAACCTGTCTATGGGGGAAAGTTTGTCCGGTCCCTTGCGATTCCACAATAGACAGGTTTTACTATCATATTCTGAAATAAGACTTAACTATTGTTTCACTCGATCGCATATTACTTATCCAGCAATATTTGTACCAAAACTACAGCAAAGTTTAGAATGCTCGTTGTATTTTTCTACATTTTACTGCAAATGAAAGTGTACAATACACATTTTCTCATATAATGAGATAAATCATGGGAAAAATCTGATTTTTAACGACTTCGTGTAGAAACGTGTTTTATGGGCAAATAAATTTTTTTGGCACCCTGAACAAAGATCACATTTTGTTTCTTCCCAGATGGCCACAAATCACACTGCCATTTGTCAAAAGGTCGTAAGATTAATATCCTTGTATTTGGAACTACATAGTAAACAACATTTGATGCAAAATGGATAATTGGCTGCAATACCAATGTATAGGATGCTTTCTTGCCTTTCTTGCATGTCTCACAGAAGCAGCGACTTCGCCTCTCATCATTCCACTCGCGTTTTGAATTCTGCATTGCCTTTGATACCACGTCGACTTTACATTCGGCACAATGCAATCATTGCCCTTACATAAATTTTGATCATGTTGCAACATGTGGGAACTCGGCATGTGGCTGACATTAACCAAGGGGAATGGCTGGAATATTTCAAGGTGACACTTGCATCCTTCTTTAAGACATTCTCTGAACAATCTTCACATGTAATAAATGTGGAATATGCAGAATGAAAGTTTGCAGTTTCAAATGTCTGCAGTTTGTGACTAGCACATGCTGCAGGTTTTCAACACCCTCTATTTAACATTATACAGTAGTCGATCATCATCAGCAATCGTCTGTTATTGCAGTTAAGAATTCATTCACTGCAGAAGGAACAAAATTTATACCAATTTCAAGTTGTGAAAGTTGGAACAAATAATCACTACGGCTATTCGGAAAGTAACTTCCGTTCTTTATTAAATAACTACAGAACAGTTTAAATGTCAATTGTTTATTAACAAGTGTTTAACATATGTCTCAAACTATTGTAAAATATTACCTCGTGTGTCAAAGTGTTTGTGGGCCCTACAGTTTGTAACAATTGCGGTAAACGCTTTTGACCGTCTCATTGATAGCAAATGTAATTATCGTAGGGTTGGTGGGAGCCAAATATGGCGATCAATATATTTATGACGTGGGTTGCCAAGATACAGGAACGACGCCTAGACACAAGGATCGCCGCCATTTACAACTATACAAACCACGGTCGAGAGATACCAGCTGGGAATTAAACACCTTTAGTTTATATTGCTTCTAACACTCGTAAGTATGAACCTGCTTTCAACGTTGAAAGTCAAGCTTCATTACTCAATCGGCCAAGCATCAAGAACTCTCACTTTCATTAACTTCTGAGGCTTCAAGCATGCGTTATAATATGACACGCTTGTGGCTAGGATACACGAATTGCATTTAATTCCCTAAATAGCTGTAATTCATTTTAGGTATGTCTGCATTTTGCTCAGAATGCTCATTCAAAAGAACTGATCAGTTCTTTGAATAGCATCGCAAATACGAATTCTCTTGCTATTCGTTAATACCGTTCAAAGATCCAGTCAACAATTCTATTATACATGAAATGCGTTATTCCAACACATCTCCTTAATTGACACAAATCACAGAATTGATTTTCGTAGTTGGTACCAATTCTAAAACTTGAAATTGAACCGAATTAAGCTAATTTGCAAGCTAATATTCTTGCTTCTGGCAGGGTGATGTAGTACTAGTTATAGTGTTCCATGATGCTTCCAATTATAGTGGTTTTTCCTGAATGACACGAGGGAATAGGGGAACATGAGTGTAACATGCATCCCTTATGCATAAGGGATGCATGTTACACTCAAACTTCAAGTTAATTGCTCCCATATGCAGACATGGTCTGAAAGCTGAAAAAGAATCTTCAACTTCCTGTTTTGTACTTCTGCCTACTGCTAAATTCAGAGCACAGTTACATAACATTAGCATAAAAGACCGTTTACAAATTCTTATACAAGTGTATTTCTGAATTTATAACATTTACATGTTCGTATAGCATGCTGTTTGAGGCAACCTTCTTTCATGGATGTTATGCACTTACCACAAGAAAACTGCACATAAAATTAGAGTTTTCGCCAATTGCCATTTATTCAAGATTTTATGGCTTATCAGACTAATTATGCCTCGGAAAGTTCAAAGAAATTGTTAAAGCAACAAATTAGACAGCAGTAGAAAGCATAAAAACTTTTATAAGGAAAACAATGTACAGTAACAGCTGCATGCAATATTTGCACAGAGAAATAAAATGAGATATTTTTTGCAAACTGTGCATTGCCTGATTGTTCACATGTACATTCTAAAATGTATAACCATGTATTGTACTATTGTTCTAAATATATTTGACAATGACAAAGTTCTCCACGTGCCAAGAGTTTAATTTCCAGTCTGCATTCGTATAGCTAGTAAATTGCTTAGTGTACTTCCATCATGGATGAAAAGCTTGTAAAAGTCCTCATTAGGAAATTCTTCGCTTTTTTTTCCAGTGACGATGGAGTCTGATATAATTCACCTCGTCACTCATTACCTACAAAGATCCGACTTCTATCCTCGGTTTGCTAAAGAAACGCAGGTAAATGAAGGTTTATTTAACAATACATGCAACGCGCATGGCAATTAAGCTGTTGAATATAGCTGAAATTTATGTAATCAGAGGTATAAATATACTTCAAACAATATTCAAATATTAAGCTTAATTATATATCACATTAGCATTATATTGCTCTAAAAGATTGTCATTTTAATGTTTAATCCAACGCCTTATCTATTCTTAATTATTAGGAACATATTTTAAATTCTGGGATGAGCGTCGATTGTCTCGGAAAAAGTTTGAGATTATGTGATTATAAGCATTTGTTAAGTAAGTAGATTACTCAATTATTACATTAAAAAGTGCATTTCACTGGTTGTATGGAAATCTGTGTCAATACATATTTATTTCACAAAAGATGAAAAGCTGGGAACACAATTACGAAATGAAATATATCACTTGGTCTGCAAAAACCCAAAATTTATGCAACCTAATCTAAAACTCGCTTACCTAAAAGAGCCACTGGATTATCTTCAAAAAGCTCAGGTTATAATATTATAGTTTTAGAATACGTCTATATTCAAGGTAAACTGCACAAAATTGTATAATATTTAGGAAACGTGGGAATACAGGCTTAGCAAGCCTCTGAATAGCATATGTACAGAATTAGGAATTCCATTTGCAAGAAGGGTACGTATTTATAAATCAATTTAAGTATGCAAATAAGGATAGAGCAAATATGAACCCAATTTCCACTCGGAAGAAATGGGTACTGCGCCACCAAATCAGCTGATCAACAAATAATGAATTTTGCACCAACCCTCTTAGCACTCTTCCCCATTATTTTCCAGTAACAAACCAGTGCATATATCGATCGATTTCATTATTTTTGGCAGATTCGCGCATTCAATAGATTAAGTTAATAATAGATCGATGAAGTGCGAGATTACAAGATGAACTGACATGGGTTTGTAAGGTACCTACCCTGAAAACTTAAACTACTAAACAAGTAATAAAAGAAAGTTAATATCTTTAATTTTCAAGTTCGAGGACAATGATTTTTGAGGCAAAAATTGTTGAAAACCTATTGGGCACTTTTTTCTAAATGTCAGACCAAAGTTGACTATGTAAATACAGTTAAACCTCTTTAAAAGGATCATTGGTGGTACCACAGAAAATTTGTCCAAATTTACAGATGGTACTTTAATGCAGGTACCTACTACACTAAAAATAAAACCATGCAATATTACACAGCACAGCCTTGTGTGTTTTTCATTATTAGGAGTCCTATACTAAAACAAATGAACGTACCCTCCGTTTTTACTTGTTGGCTGTGCGGGATGTCACATGCATATGCGATTCGAAGTGTGATGTTATCGATACCTATGCCAAATTTCCCTAATATTTACATGGACCTCAGGAATGTGAGTATGACTTTTGAAGAAAAAAAGTGCCCCCTTTTACAGCTAGAATTCAGCAATATTTGTCTACAAACAATGGCTCTTGGTCACATTTAATTAACAGGTGGTTCCTTAATACAAGTGGTTCCCTTGATTTGGGAAATTTGGCATAGATACGTATGTACATCACTTGCTCTTCAATTGCAAACCTTCACAGCCATCATATACAAGTAAAAACAGGGTTCATAAATACACCTAATAATCAAAAACACAAGGTTGTGCTGTGTAATACTGGTTTTAGTTTTTGTGTAGTATACCTGCGAGTTTAGGGCACATTTCCTATATAGTACCCCCAGTGTTCTCATAAACAGGTTTCACTTATTCACCAACAAATTTTAACAGTTAATTTGGCAAAAAAGTTCCAATAAAGCTGTAATATTAACAGATTGCCCTGCATCCACATATTAATGTAGACCATCAACATGAGATTAGGATCTTCCAAAATATGACAGCTGACATGTGACGTCAGAAACTTGTTTCACTTGACAACCTGCGTCCGGATGTTGGAGATTGTTATTAGAGATCGTTGTATTGCAGTGCCATCTGCTGAGTGGAGTGCACAACTGTTCATTAAAGTTTCATAAATTTATTTAAACTATTATATAGATTTGCAGGCAAAAATAAAATAATGATCTGTAAGGCATCTCCAATTTCCACTATCAATGGACATGCACCAAGTCGTGATTAAAATTGCAAAACAGAATGTATACCGATGTTAACTATTGATATTAATTATAATTACTATACTTATGAATTGCATGAATGGCAGGGGGAGATAAATGCAAAACTGCATGCAAAATCAATATTTATGGAATCTTTCTGCCTTGCAGACACTGCTTCTTTAAACGTAATTACACCGTTATCAGATCATAATCTTGGAATAATAAGTATACACAATTCGTTTTGTATTCTCTTTATTCTACCCAAACAATTGATTTATGAAAACTTTCGCTCGACAGGATATACTGCCCTACATTATTGCCCATAGAAATATAGTTTGATTTTCCAAATCGTAGGCAAACAAAATATAGAAACAAATTGCAAATCATGCTGCATATAATTACTTTACGTTTTAATTTCGTATATCACAGTTATTTTTCGTTTACTGCCTAATTTCCAAGCTCCATGCACTTAGGGAGATAATCTCAGGCAAAGTGCCGTCTATAAATTACCCCATATTTAGGCAGTTTGAAAGCACCCATTTCTTCTGCACGCACATTATCTCAGAAACAAGGTCAATTATACATGCAGCACTAACAATAAGCATGCATTTCAACGAGTTTTTTATTTCAAACATTTTAGAGTTCATGCCTTGAATAATTAAGTAATTAGTTAATTGAAGGGATATCAAAGCAGAAATTTTCAGAGACGAAATAAGTAATGGATTACTTCTATGGCAACCAGCTAAAACAATATTGAATGAAGACTAGGACAATTGGGAACCCTGGAAAGACCCCTAATTGTGCATATAGTCCAAATGCACACAAATTACCCATGGCTAAAGTATTGGAAGTTCGATCTGCAATCATCAACTTGTCTTACATAATTATATGTAATTAAGAATTCTATACAATTCCCTTTAGATGCAGTTTGAATTCATTGAATAGCAACTTTTTTAATTTCATCCGTTTGTACGCATGTTTATTTCATGCCCCACTGAAGCCATGAAAGGAATTTTTACAAATGACACAAAGACATGAGGAATAATTAATTCTCTTCTCAATATTGGAAAAGAGATGCATGTATATTGGATTTGAGAATGGATTGTTACACATTTTTCAATACCAATATTTCGAATCCTTTACAGCTAACACAGTGTCAAAATTGCTAACAAAATACTACACTAATGAATAACAATGTATTAGGAAAGTGCGAAATGACAGCGTTGAAAATCTAATCAATAACGAGTGGCAATATGCGTGCATTTATTACACTATCTGATGATTGCGTGCATTTCGTAGATAAATATTTATGTCGGAAAACGTATGTTACATATAGTGGGCAAATTAAAGCATGATTGCGGTACTTCTAGTGACATCATGAATTTGATTGCACTATATGCCGCAGCAAGTTGCCCAATTACTTACATCACCGTTCCTTATTTTCCCGACTGTATATACTGACAAAACAAAGCACCAAGATTGTTTTCCAATGGTGCAGTGTGTGACTCAATCAAAACTTTTGGGATTCAACCGACAAAGCTATAAAAATGATAGGAAATAATGCTACAGCATTCCATTTGGCTGGATCAATATTGTCACCGTGGTCAATTGCTCTGTCTTTTCTGTGATCCCATAAGGCAGAAATAAGTGCGGCCTTTGTTCAAACCCACAAGCAGCTGAATTTGAAATAAGTTGACGCTCTGCCAGATATACTTTTTGAATACACATCCCAAAACGGCTACTATATGTAGTGCAAATGTTTAGCCACTTCCATATAGTGATCTAAATTCGAAATATCCTTTTATCTATGTTGAGCGAGTGTTTTTGCCAATACATTTAGCTTTTCCTCAAGTCTTGCAACTATGCCAACATTCGGCAGATTTACAACAACGCCTGCAAACTGTTGCTTGTAGAAGGACCTTGATGTTTAAAAAAGTTTGCTATAACATATAGAAGACCGCCGAACAACACTCGGGAGATTTACAAAAAGGTTGTGCACTATTATATGAAGTATGGGATCATGTTTATTGCATTTACTCAGTAACGTATTTCAGAAAGGGTGCATTTACAAGTTTATCAATAATGCATTTTTTCCTTGAGTCGTTCGACCTTCAGTGGATCGGCTAAAATAGAATGCATGTAAGTCATCTATGATAGCTAGGATAGATGTTGGAATTATACTTTATTCAACTTACATGCGAGTTTTTTATTTGTAAATTTGTGACATTGTAAAGAAAGTGTATGGATATTGGAGTTGTACGGCAGGCCTTTACATCATTATGCACATTCTATAAAAATAAATTATTGTAGCATTATACGAGCTAAATTCGTTTCAAAATTAGCGTCCTCATTGCAATGTTTAATAAAGTGGCCCCTATTCGTCGGCTTCTCGCTTGAAAAACAAATTTGTCATTTGCTGTAAAGCCAACTTCGCATGGGAATAGCATACTGGAGAAAATGGGGCAAGTGCATCGAGGTTAGGAGGCATACAGCCTTTCAAATATAGGGCCTATATCCTCATTTCACACTTTCAACATTATATCCATATTAATTATAATGTTAGTCGAATAAACATTACACTCAAAATAAATTCCAAGCATAAAATTAGGCTGAACAGTATTTATGGATTTTGCAATGTCAGATAGAGTATTTTTAAATATGTAAACAATCTATCTAACACGTACCAAGTTAGTTGCATCTTGCAATCGTTCCAAATGCGCTGCTTATTTTAACAATATTTGTTTAGAGAAACGTATCTGAAGAGAAAGAGTTTGAAGAGAGATGGGTTGAATTTGGATTCAATGAAATAGGTATGTAGGCTAAAAGCTAAGTTATTATTAGAAATTGCGTTTTGAATTCGACATTGGTTTGAAACATGTGGATTTATTGTTGCCATGTTTGAACGAATTTATTACGCATGTGGCATATGAAGTAAACAAAAACATGGCTGCCTGTGCTTTCAGAACATGCAACAAGTTCAGGTTCACCAGGTTCAGGGTTGGTTTAAACATGTTAGCATATAATACGACTTCTGTTATATAGAATTATATATAGGTATACGCCTACTTTGTTCAGAAGTTATGTAATACAAGCTTAAACTTCAAGGTTAGTAATGTAATATCGAAAGTAAAAATTAAGGCAATGTCAGAAGATGGATGACCTATACTCAAGCTATAGCTGTACTATATCTTACTTTTTTCCCTTTCATCACATGTCACCTATATAACGATGCGAGCAGAAGGCTGTAAAAACAAAACTACTATACTATAAACTATATCTTTGGCAATTTTAGTTTTATGCATAGGTGTATATACAAAGAAAATATTTATCGAAAAACCAATAAATATTAATTAACCACGTGCAACAGTGACGTAAACGGCAGTTTCGTCATACAATTTATCTGCAAACAGCTCAAGAAAACAATACTTTCAGGTGAAAACGTGCGGAAAACGTGTAGCGAATTATTATATATCCTGTATTGATCTTTAATACAGAATGCTGAACTTCTTCGATCATTATCTATCTGCACTATTAGGTATATGCTGCAGGTACCAACAAAATGGTAGACACATTAATATTTTCATTTCACTTATCCCTTGAAAAACTACATTAACAAATTTATTTATCATAGCCAATGTTTGGTATAATGATGTACCCTTATATTATAGTACTACTTATTGATTAATTGCAGCCACAAGGTAAACATTAAAAAAGTTAGGCATTAAAAAATTCAGCTTGTCAGCTTTGTTTAATTAGACTAATCTGTATCAGGCTGCAATTAGTTTGGTTTTTCTTATCGCGTCCACTTCACTATATATAATAGAAGCCATTAAGATTTCATTCAAAATACCACCTGTGATCAACATCCGTAAGTTTTTTTTAGACTATCGATCAAAAATGGTGTCAAATTTCATTCGAATTTGTACATGGACACCATGCAATGACAACTAATTAAACAAATGCTACTAAGTAAAACTGTCATATCGTTAATCAAAATCTATAACATATGTAGGGAATAAAATTTGATATTACTGCAATACTATAGAGTTTCGGAATACAAAGTTCATTTGCTTGTTTTGCAAACAAAAATCAGCTGACCCAAAATACGCCTACTCTTTGACATACCTCCTCCCTTCTGTTGACAAATTGTATATTTCCAAACCCTCCCTCCCTCTTTCTTCACATCCATTGTCAGCTGACTGACTGACTGCAAACAATGTAGTTTTTTTTTTGTTTTAAAGAAAACTTTCTATATGGCTTATATTTTAGGTTGCTGCGTTATTGATTTTAACTAAACTCAAAAATAAACGGCGACAAAAGTTAAGAGCATCGCAAGCTGAGTTTTGCATGTGCCTTTTTAGTTGTGGTTTCAAAATTGAATTTACGAATGCTTTTATACTATTGCACTCATTATTTTGCATGCAGCTTGTTTTCCCTACAGCGGCACTACAAACAGTTTTCCAAACTTTCATGCATGCATGCGTCTGGCGTCTGGCCTTGAAATACCCGTAACAAAATTCAACAAAATATTATTTACTTTTTGCATACAATAGGCAAGCAATAAGGCCCCGAAGTGCGACATAAAACACCAAACATATCAGGCCTCGCAGGAAAGCGGCTATATGCATAAAATACATATTCATAGCTTCAAGCTGCTTACTTCTAAATTACTATATTGAAATCAAGAAACAATCCGTGTTAAAAGCAAGAAAAAACCATTAGGAAGAACATTTATAGAGCGAATCAATGTACCTATTGCACTTTGCACTATGCTGATTTTGCATTCACATTTGTCAAAGTGATATCGCGTCTAAATAAAAAACGCACTGCACAGCTGAAAGGCTTGCATTTATCATAATTTGTTACTTATTGACATTCGACAGTCGCTCTCACCATTTCAGCTAACCGAGCATGAACCTGTATACCATTATATCCGAAATCGTTCCCTATTTATATGTATAAGAACCTGAAAACGTGCATCAGCTTTTACAGAAAATGGACTTATAGCACGTACGTTACATATAAAAAATGAGAATGCACAATTTTGCAGAGTGCGAAAATCCTGGATATCTGGGAATATTTTGTATATTGAAAATCCAGTGCCAAAAATAAGTGAACTGTAAATTTCAATTATTATACCCTTGACAACAGTCATTTTTAAAGTAGCAATAACTATAACAATGGCCGAGTCTGAAGATGTACTATAGGTAGCCCTACTTCAAATCGACAATTTAGTAAATTCTAATTATTGTATTAAAATTGTCAAAAATTATGACTGAAAACTTAGGTCAGTTTAAAGAATACATTTGTTTGCAAGCGAGGTGTATAAACAGGAGAAGAAACTGTCAGATCCGTAAACAACAATTGTTTTCAAATTTGCAATTATCTGGCGTAACAAATGGGCCTATTTCAGCTTCAAATTACAATATCCAAGTTCCATGACGCGTAAATTACACTGTTAATTACATGCTGGATATCATTTGATGCGGAAACTCAATCGATCCAAACACAAAAATGTAGAAGGCAGGTTTTATTTACTAACCATCAATTATTAAGAAAGCATAAACCGTTTAACTTATAAATAGGAGCACCTTTTCTTCAATTCATTCAAGTTCAATTCTGGGTTAATTACTCCTACAGATTCACCAATCACCATTACCGACACACTAAACGCTGGTGACGTCACTCAGCGGCAGCTTGCGGTTATACGAATTTATTCTAAACCAAAGTTAATCCTATATAATCCTATCCACATATCCTCTTTCCGCAATATTAGCTCTAATGGTGTCAGTAAGAGCAGCAATGATTGTCGGATTGCGGAAACTTTTCCCCAGGATTTTAAGCATTATTTATTTTATATATGGTACGGAATTAAAAAGGAAAAGTTGTATATTCACCTTTTCAGATGTGTCGTTGTTCAGACCAGTGTATGCTCCGAAAGACTTCCTCGATGTGTTGTGTCGTGTGCGGAATCCGAACTTCGGAGGTGGCACTCAAGTTCGCCGGTAAATATGAGGGGTCGTACAGGCCAACCACACATACACATGTGCGGTTGAAAGCGCATTGCAGCGCCGCAAACGCGAAACGCCAAATCCCGGTCTGAATCAAGCCTTGCATGCTTTCCCATAGCTGCCTGCGCTCGGCTATGTCCATTCAGACCAATAGGGTGGGCGTTGCCAAACAACGGGCCAATGGCAATGCTGCGCATGTCATGCCATGTGTCCAACTGTCTTGTAGTATAATATTATGTAATAATAAATTCTTCCAGAAAAAACTTAACTAATAATATTCGTTGTGAATGATATTTCAAATCCAGTTTGCAACGAATCTAATATTACAACACAGTAAACTGGATATATACAACTGTTATGACACATATGTACAGGATTGCAATGGATCCACTTGTGGAAAAATTCCCAGCCCATTGGCTATTCAAATATAGTATGCTGCAATTATAGCCTCTCCTCCGTTGCATCGCACAACACTCAATCAAAGTTGCCAATTATTGTTTACTTTGAGAAGGGGAGGGGATGTCCATAAATTATGTGATGTTGATGTATTAAGGTGGATTTACACTTTTCAATTTGGATGTTCATCTTTAGGGATGGGAACCGGAGGGGGAAAATGGAACCTTGG
>JAQFZQ010003099.1:0-11665 GCA_034696005.1 Glomeris marginata | reverse complement strand
TCAACTTTCACAAAGCTACCTCTCACCATTTTGCAGATATTTAAACAAATGATAGACTTTTTGTTCACCCTGTATAGCTAAACTTTTGTGTAGACCCATGTGTTCTGAGAAAACGTATAAACCCACATTATCACAGTTATTTTAAAATGAAGAATTGGGTTGAGGTTATATGAAACGAAAGTAAACAACACAACAATTTTTTGTTCGTATTTCACCTAACAGAACACACTTTAAAGTTTCATTTTTTTGTATTTTTTCATGTCTACAACTTCTTGTGCCGTGTAACACGCACAGATGGTTTTTCCAAAAACATGTTATGAATGCACGAACATCTTTAAAAATACATGCACAACCAAGGAACGAGTAGGTATTACAAAAATTAGCAAGCGACACAAACTTTATGGCAGGTGATTATCATCAGGAAACCTTGACACATCTGTTCTTTGTAAATCGATTTGTATTAAAATTGTATAAAAACTTTTAAACTTTTTAATGGAATTACAGTTTGAAATACATTAATTATTACAGTCATGCATAGCATCCTTTTATATTCAACATTTTAATAATTAACTTTAAGAATTCCTACATTTTTCTGGCTTGTTTACATCAATTAATATACATAGGCATACATTTTCAATACATACATATGTTATTTATTGTTTAGTGATTTTAACAGTTTGCAATTGGATATTGTGCTATATTGCAACTATATAGTCCATCTTACTAAAGCAATTGAAATTTCTCTTGTTCCCTATTGGCCAACCAAAGGCCACGCCTATTCAATTGACGTTTTTCAGTAAGCTGCTATTGGCTGAAAAAACGTTTAAAAATGGCGTCCTTAGTTGGGACGAAGTGAAGAAACCTGTTTTCTGCCAATCAGATTACAGCTTTATCCCAACTAAGACCTCCATTTTTGAAAAAGGAGGTGCTACTGAAAAAGGACAATTGCCTTAGCTAGACTCAGCATGCAGACTCCTCTTAGATCATCTCTCACGCTCGGATGCAATGACGTCACCAGAGGCCACCATTACACTGCATCTGATAAACATGACCGCTTGGAGCTGTATGTTGCAAGCAAACATGCAGCTCTTGTTTGGAATAAAGCCAAGAGCTCCTGAAGTCTGAAGCCAACTACCATTTTTTATTCTCTAGAAGCTAAGAAAATTTAAGCCAAGCTAATTTTGCTAATGTAACAGAATAACTGTTATTTTAAGAAATTGGATTTTGGGGAGGAATTAACATCACAACAACAATGATTGTCCAAACAAGAACGAGTATTTGAGTATTTGCTCTCTCACCTTCAGCATGAGTATCTCCCTCATACACTCTTGGTATCTCCCATCGATTTTGCACGTTGCGAATGCACAAATGTTGGCACAATTCGGTGCTTAAAATGTTGAAGCTATTGCTTTTCTCTTGGCTAGAGAACAACCATGGCTTCAGCATGCATGCATCAAAATGGCGGTATTCTGGCCCGCTATTCCACTCCTTCAAATGTAAAGTATTGGCTCTTGGTATTGGTAATTAATTGAATGTTTTCTTGCTCCCTATATAATGACTTTCTTTCAAAGGACACTGCTAGCAAAGGAAGCCACACCTACTCAAGCGCTTTGGTGTCCACACACATGGACAAATTCAAAAAAATTAGCTTCTTAAACTATTATGCAGCACACTTGCATGGCTAACAGACTTTTTACTTTGTGTAGGCCAAGTTAAATGTATTTTTTTCTTCATAACTTTAATAGTGTTTGAGTGTTGGATGAAAAACCTGTTTCTAATATTTCAACAAAAACAAGTTTTCATTCATCACTCAAAAACTATTAAAGTTATCAAAAATCCATTGTCACAGCGCTGTGTGGAATAACATGGAGAAATTTCCTGTGATAAGGGATTTTGGGTATTTACTGTGGGCACTTGCCCAAGTGTCGTGCACCGTTGTGAAACAGCCAAAAAATTGTAAATATTTTGAGAATTTATAGCTGCTAGGTTATGGAAAAAGCACATGAACAAACAAAAAAGCAAATAAAAGTGTTCTTTTACCTGTTGGCTATTATTTCCTGGTCTTTATTGTGTTTAATGGTGTACTCCAACTCCTTGGTGTACCTAACAGTTCTTTTAAAAGAACACCTTTTTCAATAACGCAAAAATGCTAAGCTCTCCACCCCCACTGGCAGATCCGTATGATGCAACCAATGATGCAACCTTAAGAGCACCTTGCATGTTATTGTCAACTGTTAAAACATCAGCTGCTGTTTTCATTACAGTACAATATGAGCAACTGAACCGTTGCATATATTCCAAGCCTGCAGACTGCAAGACATTTCTATTGGGGATGACATCATCACAACTTTCAAATGCGCCATTTTGTTTGCAACACGCAATACGAGATTATTTTTGCAAGCCATTTTTCGAATATACATTATACTAGCATTTTAAACAACAAAATAACCACAAGCAAATAAAATATCTCAAAGTTCATTCAATTTATTTAATCCCAAACTAAGTTTTTCAACTGCAATATGCTATTAAACAATAGCACGTAAAACAAAATGGCGGATCTAAGTACAGTCCCAATTTATTATTTTCCAAATTTCATATTGAAATCTTCAAAATTAGTTCATATATATCTCTCAAATCAAAATACTGTATTTACAAGTAGTACTGCCCATTCTTAAAATAATTAATGACCCTAAAAATGGTGTATAAATCCTAAATTGGCGTCATTTTTAATCATTTTTCCATATACTATAATAATTTAATGCCCAATTCAATTAGTATATTCGTTGTAATTAAATAGTGTTATGTACTAACATAAATATACAAAACGTTTTAACAGTCGAATCGGATGATGATAATTTTTTGTTTATAATGGTCTCTTTTTGTGTATTGCAACAGCGAATGAACACACACGTTTTGAAATCTTGTTTTGAAATGTTATTCAAGCTATTTTTTAACATAATAGGATAAATTATTGTGGCATATGTAGGTAACGACCTTGGAGATGTTAACAATTATTTGCATGATAGCAATATTACAGGGAACTTTTCCTTTCTTTTCCATAAACCTGCTCTTCTGATTATCCTATACACAGCAATAACAATAAAAACTATTCCAACAGCTATCATAATAAACGATATGATGCCACTGTAATAGAAGGATTTCTTGCTGACTTTTAGTAGCATTCCAGCTATATGTTCATCAATCTCAAACCTCTGCAACGTTTAAATACCCCCATTATATACCTATAGACTAAACTATTTAAAAAATATATCATTTTCAAAACTCACTTTTTCGATCCACAGCAAAGGAAATAACATTTCATTCAACGAATCAGAATATCTGCAATGCAAATATAAAATTTAGTAATTAAATTAATCTTTTGCAAGGCAATTAATTAGCTAATTAGCTTTGATTATAAACTATAGTTCAAAAGATATACAATTTTATATGCAAACTTTACTATACAACCTGTCCTATTCTATTAATATTTAATTTCATATAGTTATATGTATTATTAATGTTTCTATGGATAACGTAAGTGTTACAATCTCACTGTGGAAGACATATTTAAACTATTTAAAAAGTGAAATTAAGATTTGAACTCACGAGTTGTTTAATAGTAAATTCAGCTGCATTTTAATGGATGCATTTGCTGGCACACCAATAATCTGCAAATTAATAATCTTGATAATTTTTAATAACAATAATAATATGACAAAAAGTTTGAAAGTTAACTTACAGGATCTATATCGATGTAAGATTCATGACGTTGGTTATATGGTTGAAGACCATCAAAATTGTCAGAAAGCCAAGGGTCAGCTTTGTAAAAATGGGGAAATGTTGCAAAAACAGGAGCACCTGTTGAAAAAACAACACTGTAGTATTGCCACAAAAAGTAAACTCATTAATTGTATTTAATTAAAATAAATAAATACCAAAAGCACATTGACTCATGTTATGTACACCAGATGTGAAACATATTTTTTCCTCACAGCTGTATCCTTCCTCGAATAAATTACAACTTGAAAAAGTATTATTGGTAAACTTGAAACGATATGTTTCAAGTTCATATATTTCTGCAGGACCAGAGTATTCCAGATCAAAAGACCTGTATAAAAACAATACAAATTCCATTTTGTATTGTCATACAGTATTAATTTTCCAATTTTGCTCTCTAACTATATATACTAACCGCACATTCAAGGTTGCACCGTTTGGGTCTGGAAAACAAGGTGGGCAAAGTATGATAAAAAGTTTCCACCAATGTAAAAGCATTTGTAATGAGTTTGGGCATAGCTAGAACAGCTATTGGTTCCAACACTTAACCACTGGACATTGGCAGAAAAGTTTTTCTTTCGTATTCCACCCATTGTTTTCCAAGCAACAATGCAATCTTGAATGCGAGGTTAGTATAGTGGATAAAAGAAAACGTACAATATGCTTACCTGCATACATCAGATGAAAATATATGTAGTTGAGATGATTTGGGGTGAAAAGGCGAGAACCAGCTGCCATCTACAGATAAACAATGAATTATTGAACAGTTGTTTTCCTCACCTTGCCACAAAAAAGTGGGTAGGAGTACAAAAAGTTTAAAAATTGATCAATGAGATATTAATAAATCCAGAATCACATTAGTATATTTTAATTACCTGTTCCATACACCAACTTGCAAGAATGTTCTGGCCTCTGTGAAAATGAACTGGAAGAAAAATGAATCAAAGCATTATATAATATTTAGAACACAGGTCTTATATTTCATATTCTTATGCACTGTATTAAAATTAAAAATTATCTTGCTTGCCTTCGTCCTGTCCAATGATCAATAGCTATAAGTTTACTACTATCACCAACACCTGTATGAACTGTATATTGTCCATCACGAGTTCCATTTTTCTAAAACAAGAATATATATTTGTCATTTATTTATTCAAATTATAAACACTTTTGCATAAGTTCAATAGTTATATCCTATCCACCATGCATATACATACTTACATCGAATAAATATCCAAATTTGGAGAAGGGCAAATGTCCCATAACTTGTGCCGATTTTATGAAAATATCCTTGTACCCATCAAAGAGCAATTGTTGAACTCTTCTTTTAACCACAAAAGATGATTTTAATAATCGGAGTGCTGCTTTCATGGCAAATTTCAGAAAAGCATTGGATTTAGTCTTCACACTGGCTGTCTAAATATGCACAGTAAAATGCAATCATTGTCAAAAAACATCAGTTAATTAATTACAAATGATGGTAGCAATTAGTTATTAATGTAATTACCACATGGGGGACATTGGCAGTGAAAATGACGTCATCTTGGAACCCAACCGACATTTCAGGTTCAAATGTATAAGATCTAATTTGTTTGTATGACACAGTATCGTTATCATTCCACTCCAAATCAACTTTCACCATATGTTCCCTGCATGTACAACAAAAAAGTACTGTAATTAAGCATTGTAATATGTTTATGAAGGTTTATCATATGATACACATACCTATATGTGTAAGGTCCAACCTCTTGTAAACGAGGTTTAACTATGTCCCATGGATAATCTTCTTCATTTGTGATATTAAAGAAGTACACCTTACTGTAGACTGGAAGAGGAGTCTCTCTCCAATAATCAACGATGAATGAATCTGGAGTTATTACAATATACTGAAAAAACAACACACTGTATAGCAATTGTAATGTTCAATGTATATTATTGCAAAACGTTTATAAATGTAATTGGCATAGATAGACATATATGTCTCCTGGCTTACCTTTTTGATGAAGTGCTCCAAAATGGTGTGAAATGACAGGAAGATAGTGATTCCAGTAAAGAGGAATGTGATCCCAAATATTGCACATAGTACTGTAAACAAATAACGTGGCAACATTATAAATCGATACTCCAGCTATAGTTATAACATTAAGAGTGGTTATATACCGAGCAAAGCATTTAATATCCTAATATTTCGAAAAGCCTTTAATGTAACATAGTCCACTAACTTATATATCAATACCACATATTATAGTTGCAATGTTTCAAGGCTGTTATAAGACACCATGAAATAGCTGCAACATAAATTTAATAAGCACAGAGATATTTCTTCATTTTATATAAATTGCACTGACCAAAAATATTAGCCTTGTTTACAGCATTTTTATAGTCTAACCATGATGATCATTCATATTGCTGATATTGTTAAATGTGAAACCTCGAGGCTAATAACACTTAATGTTTACTCTCGACTATTAATGTTGCATGGCACAGAGTATATGCACCATTGGAAAATAAATTAATTGACTTCCGAGTGCTCAACCAAATGTAATCCGATGCTGTATCCAAGGATTGAGGCATGTAACTAATAAGGCTCATTTACCCCATTAATTGTTGAGGGTGTCTGGAGTGTAATTATTTTTCTGTCACCCCTGTAAATACATTTGCATCATTGAGCAACACTATAAGTGCCCAATCATTAGTTCACCTTTAAGGTATATCTTAAAGGTGAACTAATACTGTTTTGTAAAGTACCCTGAATCTTAACCTACTAAAGAAAGAATTAAAAATCATGTAGGTAGAAAGAAAGAGTTGCAACAAAATATCTTTGGAAATTAGCATAAAAGTTATTAGGACTTGCAGTTCTATGGGGTAATTAAGTTATGAGCCAAACATAGTTAATTTTGATATGATCCAATTAGTAAATGATGTCAATGCCATTTGTAGGTATATTTATTTGAAAAATACCTAATATATTCAATATAAATACAGGAACAAGAAATCTGTAAAAACCACTTTGTGAATTGAAGAAATTTGCAACACAAAACCTTCACATTTCCTGGAAAAAATATTTGAGATTATAATATACTAAATAACAGGAAAAGCTAAAACCCTAAAACCATTTTTACAGATCCTTGTAAATCCCACCCAATGAATAACCTCCAGTTGAATTACACAAGTTTCACTGTTCACAATACATATAGGCCCCATTTTAAAAATGGCTGCTGCATGAATACAAGTCACACGTGTTCACGCCTTCATATATGGATATAAATATAATATAAAGTTTGATATGAAAGTAAGCTCAAAATCAAAATACTATTCTTTTAAAATTTAGAAACTCTAAATTACATGTATTTATAAACTTAATTTGGATATAGTAGTTCATTAGGTATTTATAACTTACCATTAATGTTGCGTCTTGTCCATCGTTTCTGTAACAGCATTTTTTCTAGAATAAAAAAATATTTTAAGACTGTTACATTGTAATAGGATTTTACAGTATAGTTGCATTTACTATTATTGCCATGCTGTATTTTGTCTTTCTGCGGATTGGAATTTTCATCATTTTCGTAGAATTCGGTTTCCATCACTTTCACAGAATTCATTTTAATAAGTAATCACTATGATATCTTTTCACATATGTCCTGTGATAAAGACTTTCACATATTAATTATAAGCTATTATATTAATTTTGAAATATAATAAGTAAAATTGCAGTAAAACATACAACCTTAAGGAATATATTCAACTTTCGTGTATTTTATCCAAGCAAATCATTGGAGGAATGTATTGCAACTGTATAGCCGATTGGTCGTTTCTCGAATGGGCATCAAGACAAAAGAGACACTTGAGTTTCAGCTATAGGATTTCCAACATTTCTAAATGTTTCAGTACTGGTGCAGGCGAAACACTATCATTGAATGTGCAAAAGTTTGTGAAACGTCCAATGTGCCATGGTACAAAGGGGAAGGGTCAAATCATGCAAATTTGTACATCAACTGAAAGTATTCGTTACTAAATCATTAGTGTAATGTGACTAATGTCAAAACTTAAATAAATATTCAATACAAATGTCATTAATTGGAATCATTGGTATTAAAATAGTTCAAAGGAGTTATATCAAGAATAGAACAATCAGAAAGTGATTAATGGCTAAATATGGACCGTGACGTCATAAAAGGGTATTGCCTAGTTTCACCCAAGGTTTCACAATCTGACCTGCCAAACAAGTTTATAAAGATCATATGGATTGGATTTTGACATAAACAGATGCTCAGAGCAGACATATTCAAACTTAATAACCCGATATTACAGATCAGATTGTTAATAATTAAAACCGGATTAAGTTTGAAAGAACCTAATAAGAAAAGTATGCATACTTTTCTTATTAGGTTCTTTCAAACTTAATCCGGTTGTTAATTCTGAAATTTTAATCCACAACATTAATTATTATAATATAAACCGGTTGATAGGCATGCCAGATTATGAAACTCCTTGTACATGTGACTTTCATAAGAATAACCTATTTCATTAATATTTAAATAACATGTCTATAACTCCAAAACATTTTATCCACTTTTCTAATATACAATTAGTCTAGCTATTCCACTATATCTCTTTGTTGCATGCAAAAAGATCATTTTAGACGTTCACAAAAATTAAGATAATTGAGATATGCCAACTATGTTACCCAAATAATTATAATACTATATACCCTATCTTTTATTTGTTATTCGATGTGAAGCAATTACTGTTTGATTGATCTTGCTATGAAGGCCAACAAGATTAACATTTCTTTATTTATCAAGGTGGTATATATCATCTGTATTCAATACCTATACTACTATAACGTTATATAAAACTCCAAAATCAAATAAATGACTAATATGTGAACTGAATTAAAAGAAACACCACAAAGAATGTCAGTGTTGCAATAAAAGAGCTGTTACTGATAGTAAAAAAAAATATTGGCACTTTAAAGTTCGATGGGGTAATTAAGTTAGGAGGTTCACCTATGCTATAGCCAATCTCCTATCTAGCAAACATTTTGTTGCAGTAATTGCTTTCTTCAAGGCTTAATTTTCTTCTTTATGGAATGTCCTATTGTAGGATTGACTGGAAATTGTAGGTCCATATATGCAATATATTTGCACATTCACTATACAGTTTCCTACTATCCTTTTCCAGTGCAGATGAGCAAATTTCACATTCAATCCGCCTCCACAATCCTATTAAATCAAGGCTGCTCTTATTGTAAATTATGACAGATTTTTTAAATACGGATTTGTATAATTTACATGCACCCAGTTATCTTTTACTTGATAAAACAAACGTCAGCTTTCTTTCCAACTGATATGCAAATTTCATTTCATCAACATCCAACATAATTTGTTATTGATATCATTACATGCATGTTTTTATCACTACATATAAGAATGCTGTTTACATGTAGATCAATGTAAATGTACTACAACACACTTCATTGAATTGATTATTCAGGTCAAATACTATAAAATGTCAGTGTCTTTCACTTCCAATTTTTAACAATGGTTTAGAATATATAAAACATCAAAGACAATATGACCATGTGATATGCATTTCATTTCAAATGGTTTCCATGCATCATTTGAAAATATGTAATTAATTTAATTGTGCTATACATATTACAGTGTTAGGCTTAAGCAATAATTCAAGGCATTGAAGAAACCTTGAAGAAACTCCAGTTTCTTGACATTGGGAATAGATTTTGTAAATGATAAACATATAGTATTACATATATATTCACTATTTGGTTGGAAACAGTTACTCTAAGTCCAAAGATACACAAATTAAAAATAGAAATAACTGTTTCTAAGTTCAACTAGTTTAATCAAAGCAAGGCAGTTGCACTAACCCTTAAACACAAATAACAAAAGTTAAATACAATACACTGCAATAAATTACAAATTGTAGAAGAATATTCTTCTACAATTTGTAATTAAATGAATGTTACTATAAAAACGAACTTACCCGTGGAAAGAAAGACTGATGACAAGTAATTGTACTGAGAAAAGAAAGTGTTTGGTAATTAGGACCGGATTGAGCAATAGCTTCAAAACAAGTTTCCTAATGACAAAATTCAGTCACATGTTACATCCTAAAAATGAATAAATAATTAGGTTTTTCTTCATACTAATGCAATGAAATGGTAATCTATTAAAACTATTATTTTATGGTTTTGAAATTGAATATCTTTTGTCAAGAGAAATGAGAAAATCAAACTCACATATTTGGGATCATTATAGAAACAATAAATACAATTGGAAAATAATATAATTTGCCTTATTATGCAAAAAATCCCATTGGTTCGTTTCACGCCTTTTTTGTGTGTGTAGAAAATCACATCATATACATATGTAATTCGTGTTTGTGGATCGATAGTTCTGCAGATTTTTGCACGTGGCAATTTAGTACTACTTCAAATATAATTAATATAAAGGTCACTTTAGGTATAAAATAAATTACATGAAATCTATTTATTTATTCATTCATACATGAAATAAAAACGTATTTTGACTTCAGTGATTATTATTCGATTAGAAATATAAGATGTGCATTGACATATGTTATGTATTTAAGAAATCAAGACTGTTTGTAAAATCAATCAACATGCATGCAAATTGCAGATGTGCCACAAATTGCATGCTGCAACGAACAACCATTTCAATTATCATGGTTACAATTCAAATATGAAGAAAAAGTAATATGGCAACATTTAAAGTCAACACGGATTTACACACATACTTAACAATCAATCACAACTTCTTTAAAGCAAGTATCAACATTGTGCTAATTTCATATATTTTAGATAAAATTAAATCCTGCAGGATATTGAATTGGCCCTAAAATTAAATATATTATGAAAAATTTGGAAATTATATTCAAAGTCATTCTAAAATTATTTGGCTTAAATATATTTGGACTAAAATTGAACAGTACTGCACCTTTGAAAACATTTTTCTATCAACTTTCAATTTCTGCATCAAAAAAAAAAAAAGTGCACAACTTTCATATTATACGATCGACTATTTACACATGCAATTTATGCATTAGGCATATATATAAAATACAACTCTATTTGTATATTTAATATATTTCTGTCAATTACTACCAGCGTGTTTGATCAAACAATTTAAATCTGCAGTTGGACACTGCATTAAATTACATTCTGCAATTTTAAATATTGTACAGAAATTGTATATTTAATCTGTAATTCCCTGATTGTTGTCCACTGGTTGGAAACTAATTGTTTCTCATAAATGCAGTCATTCTATATAATCAGACTGATTTTATATATAGTTAATTGATGTACGTTTGACTACGTAACATCCTTTGCCTCTCTTGTTTTCGGGAAATAATTAAATAGAGGATGGCAACAATGAGCAAAATCATTCCCAAGCCCATTAGAGCAAAGGAGATGACACGACTGTAATAATATGGCTTTTGGGTCGATGAAACTATCAAGTCTGCAACGGCCTCGTCGATTTCAGCAACCTGAAATATAATATCAAAGTATTTTGGATCCAATGTAACGAAGGCCAAACAACAGTTTCATACTATACTTTCATTAAACCATTTTAAACAAATAAATGTGATGTTTTGGAAATTAAAACTTTGCCTTGAAGTAAACTTTATAACAATGGAAAAGGTGTTCAAATATGTAAGAGGCATCCATACTTAAGTGATATATAACACAATGTGTACAGCATGTATATTTATAAACCCAAGTCAATAATAAAATTCATCTGTATATCAATTTTATAAGTTGATCATTAAAAAACTTAAAGGTGAACTGACAGGGTTTTGTAAGGTACCCTGATAATTGGTTTGTAAGTAGCTATTTGTGTCCCTT
>JAQFZQ010003098.1:0-11669 GCA_034696005.1 Glomeris marginata | reverse complement strand
CAAATCTACTGTGGTTTCAACGAAAGATTGAGCCAGGAGGCGGAGTCATGTCTGGGCTGACCCATTTCAAAGGGGTGCACGGTTACCGGTGCGCAGGTGATGACGACTGGTAATGTCAACCATGCACCCCTTTGAAATGGGTCAGCCCAGACATGACTCCGCGCTAGTGGCTCAATCTTTCGTTGAAACCACAGTAACATAATGTGAAGAATACAGCAGACTTCTTGTGTCAACTTGTTATCTAGTGAGACTGCTTCTAGGTTGCACAATTTATACATTTTTAAATGTAACAACGCCAAAAATATACGACATTTTCGTTAGGTATGCCATTTTAGGCACTTCTCCCTAGGCATAATTAATTGTTATCCAAATTCAGAATGCTAAATTTCATTAATATATTTCCATGCAGTGTAGAAATGTTTTGACAAACATTTCCTTTTCATACGCATTGGTAAATGTCAAGAGAGGCTGCACAGTATAATCAACAGTGGTATATCCCCGAGTGCAGCTCCATTTCAGATTTTCGCATAAAATTCAGCAAAAACTTGGGAACATGAAGCGTTTCTTCACAAAATACGACAGAACGGTTACACAAAAAAGATAACTCGGCTGATGTGCTTCTATATTTCACTCCTTCAATCATCCTCCCACAGCCACCAAATCGCCTTCTTTCTCCAGAACCTATATTTAACTCGAAGTCGTTTTGTTTCAGTCCGGAGTTTGTGGCGAGAAATCGATTATGATAATGTCTTTCCAAAACTAACTGTCGGCAATGCGCTTCGTAGAATGTGGATTTTTGGCGCCTACGCTGTGATTGAAAGTCGTAAAGGAAAAGTAAATTGGCCGAGCGCATATTTGTGATCATCAACGCTGCTGGAACAATATACAGACGCATTTTGGGGGGGGGGGGTTTGGTAGGAGGTGTTACCACTGACGTGCAAGCTGTTTTGATCTTTAGGGAATATTCAATCGTGGCGAATCGAAACGATTTTTGGAAATGCGCCACTTTGTGACCGGCACGTGAAAACCCCACCGATATGTGGTTGTGTGATGAGTTTTGTGACACGTTCCTCAACGCGTCAATTTTAAAAAACCACCAGAATCTGGGAACAAAATGTAGAAAAAATGCAAAGAAAAGGGGACGAATATCGATTTCCGGTTAGCTACTCCAGTTGTGCTGGTGGGGAGCATCCTTGGCTTCGTATATGAAGAATTGTATAAAAGGCATTTACGAAAAAGATTTTGGTAATAGTGGCCCATTTTACCGTAAAAGCTAGGTTGTTAAATTGAAAACTATTCAAAAGGCATGCCAATGTTGACATTTTCATTTAAATGTATTCAGATTTTAAACGTACGAAAACATACTGCTGGATCTAATTAAGTTACACCAATCACAATAGACTCACTGTACATAACAAACCATATCAATATCCTTTGTCATTTACGTATATCATGTCCATGTATTAAATTGCCGGACACACTTTTCATATAGTGCCACTTAATTCACAACCAACAGCATGAATAAAGCCTTGTCAAGAGGGATACTTGAATAGGATTATTAATATACAAGAACTAATAGTCTGCGTGGCAATTTAAAAAATGCAGTTGTTCATCAGTAAATTAAGTAAAAGCTAATGAATGCATGGTGTTAAGGCTTTTTATTCTTTTGCATGAAGCATACATTAACATCAGGTGGCATATAATTAGGGTTTAAAATGCTTCACACCAGGACCAGCTAATTTCTTGTAATTTATGGCATTAGTTTTGCCCCTGGTGAATTTTATGTTGTGCAGTATATGTCCCATCGAGGAGATATATGAGCAACAGAGATATACTGTAGTTTACTCCTGTGAGTATACTAAAACAGAATTTCCAGTCATCATGTATTTATAATACAGGGTGACTGGAAATTCTGGAAAATGTAAGATATGACCCTGCAAGTTATGCTTGTCCGGACGTTTTGCATCAACTCAAGTATAATATAGAATTCTGGCGAACTTTAGGTTAGAAAAAATTTGAAATCATTTTTTTATCATTGATTGCACTACAAAGATTCAAAACATTGCGTACTCCAATGTGTGATTTGGTAATGTAAAAAACAAGTAATAGACTGCATGCCTTGCATATGTAATTGTTACATAAAATGTATTAACATACAATTACCGTAAAAATTCGACACACTAAATTTTTTGCAGTCTCATGTAATGTCACCACGCTCTTTTTATATTGGACTCTCGAGTGACACTATGGTGTACAATATAGGTCTTCAGTGACGTCATAGAGAAAGCTCCAAGAGGCAGACTTGTCTCTAATGACATTTGCCTCCGTATCATAGACAAGATGACGCCATTCACATGTGGTTTTCCGAAGAATGGCTTCCGTGATTGCAAAGATCACCGAAATTGCAAAAAAGTAACAAATATCACGTAGGAATATTGCTGATTGTAGCACCTGTATTGCATGCAAATGAAATATTACTGGCTGGGAAAGGCAAAAAAATGTAAGTTATAAATATGTTTTATCAGAATTGAGAATTGGATAATTGAGATTCGAGGGAGGAGACTGGAAAAAAAATACGTTGAGCTTGCTGGTTGCATTTCTTTGCACTTTGTCAACATGTTCGACAGTGAATATGAAAGCATACAGGAGATTTCGCCATAATGTAACTTATTATGGGCTATATATTCTCACTGGTTGGAGTTTTATTTACTTGCAGAGGAATCATTACACCTTTTATACCACCTATATACAGGCACATATCATAAATACATTATTTTGCTACAAAAAATATCAGATATGCATGCCCTGTGCAAATAAATGTATTTCAGACTTTTGCTCTCCTATTAAAATAAGTTAGTATATATACATAGATTGTCCATTGTGGTGTTAATACAAAGAAAACTGTGATAATGTTTCCTTTCTGAATGATATTACTGGACCATGCAGATATTGCCCATATTCATTCTACATTCCTTACTGTTGGAATAGTCTATAGATAAAGCATACATACAGTATTTGGTGTGCAGAGCACATGGCATTATCAATAATTAAGAGAACTAATGTATTTTGAGGCAAATTATTGCACAATTATTAAATAGCATTCTTAAAATATTGCATGTAGTGCAGTGCAGTTGCCATCTAATCAGTAAAATACAAAAATAGAACTACATCATGCCCCTTCCAATCAAAGCAGTTCATTGCCCACCCAAATCCCAATTGCGTATTGATTTTAATTTTTTTTTAAAGCTTCCATTATAGTGTAGCTATATATTTCCAAATGTAGGACGGTCTTGGGAGTCGAACAATTTATTAGGTGCCTTCAGTGGAAATTATTATCAGTCACGGACCGAATTAAATAGATTTATTCTGCAAGCATAACTTGTCAATATGTGCATACCAGTCAGACACATATGTGCATTACAGATATTTATTCAATAACCGTGCAGTGACGTCATGTGAAAGCTGAATTTGCATCATACAGAGTCATTGAAATCGCTTTTGGTGTATAAATTTGTTTTATTTCATACCGTTGTCCAATACAATTTAATGTGAATATGATCCTTGCAAAGCTTTCTGTCCAGTTACTTGCAAACATTGTGCACTCTGATATACAAAGTTAGTCCCCTGTCTAATGTACAATTTATTAGTTTAATTACTACAACAAGAAAAATTGTTTCCATAACCAGCTATATGATTTCAAAAATCTCTTGCACACAGTGAAGCCAACAATTTTTCCTCCTATGCAGCATGCATGCTTTCTACTTTTTGTATCAGCACTGAACTTTATAAATTTTCTTGTTATATAAGGTAAACACAACTTACCATTGGTTGGGACTTTTGTATGGACGGGGATAGACATGGATGTCCTTACAAAATTAACTAGTATATTTTGACCAGACCAGGGTCAGAAATATTTTTTCCCCTAGTCTATGTCTAGAATGAGCCTCCTTAACTGCATTGTATATGTATTTGAGCTTTTCTTAAGTTATTTATGTTATGCAATGAAATGTTAAGAGAAAATTCGATACATTCGCGCATTATGTTAACAAATTAGGTAGCTTTGAAACACATTCGAGTTTTATAGTAAATTACATTTTAACACAAATACACTTCCCAAGTTGCACTATCTCGAGATGGTGCAGCATGGCCATATTTCTTGTGGTTTTTCTTTTGGTTTTTTGGGTCCGCTGATTTCTGAGCTCGATCGTCATAAATTAGAGGGACAAAGAAACACTTTTGGCTCGATAGCGCAGTAAAATTCAAACTGAGGATTCGGCCATCTGTTAGTTTAGTGTCTAGCCTTGTGAAAAATGTATATGAAAATCGATATACGTATAGCTCTAGCTAGCTTATGGCATTGCGGAGACGACATATTTTAAAGGAGAGTATATTTCAGATAACTGACTAGAAACAAAATAATTAATATAGGCTAACATAATAAATGAAATGAGAACTTGTTGAAATTTAATTAGCTATTATATTTCAATCTGTGCTGTCTTCAGTTTATTTTTGTGATTAATCTATATTTTATACGTATTAGTACTACTGCTTTGCATGTAATATGCGAAAGCATATTAATGCAAAAGCAAATATTTTAGTGATCTTGTGAAATGTGTTGTCGGTGGAGAGAGTGCGCATATCGAGTTAATAACTGCGCTTGAAATCAATAAACAGAAACCTGTTCGTTGTCGATCAATACGTGGTTTTGCAAATGGGCCCTAGGAGCCACAAGCCACAAATTTTAAAATTTTTTACCTAAGGCGCGAAATTTTTCGAGATTATCATATTGTTGAAGGTTCGCGATAGTTGAGTCACATTTGGTTATGCAAAACATGTTTTATATTGTATTTGGTTTTTCCTCTAAGGAAATTTTGAAGTAATTTATTGCTTCATATTATTTTTGTACCTTCAAATCATAATTAGCGATATAATGAAAATGTATATGCCAACGCGTGAGATTTTCAATATCGATTATTCAAAAAGTATAAAAATATAAAATGAAGTTATTGGAAGAGAATAATCTGCGCTTTAAGCATTAATGTAATGCGAGTCTTGATGTATTCTTTAAATCTGACAAAAATATAGTTTTTCATGTAGCATTTTCACAATTTATCATACTTCCATTTACTGTATTTGTAGCATGTTTCGGTATAATATACTGAATATTATTTATCGCATATGGACGCATGATCTAATATCCGATTTGAAGCACGTACCACTTTTTTTCCCCCCGACATCTTTCGGAAATTGCATCGATTCTGGTTTTAAAGTTGAAATCTTTATATGCAATTATCGCTTGAATTGGAGTTTTTAGACAACATGGTGATAACTGCAGCTAAGCTCTTACTTGGCATAACGTTAATCGGGCGTTGTTACTAAAATCGATGAAAATGCGCAGCTTGAGTCATTTCTGCTCGTTAGTGGGCTCTCAATTAATATCTGTATATACCCTATGGTCCAAAAATCTTCTCAACCACAAAAACAAAATATATTTGAAGAATTTGTGGAAACTGCATGCTCTTTATATATTCACGCATAGGCAATGTGGATGGACCACCATTTTTTGCATGTTGTAACGATGCTCTTATTAATGTGTTTGGTTAACCAAGAAAAAGTAACGCCATATCTCAGGGCCCATATACTTTTCAAGGGGCTGGTCCAAACATGGAAAATTGCGACCATTCCCATCTCATTATCTCAATAGACAGGCTAAGGTGGTGGAAAAAAGTATAAGGTCAGCGCAAACATGGCTGTATCTGAAAAACTTCAAATGATACATTAATTAATACTATGTTACTAACATCGATATACACGTTCTTTCAAACTGCTATGCACAGCACGTATTATTACAATTTTGCCAATGACTACTGAGAAAACAAAGAATATGCAATATTTTACCCTTTTTGCTGGGAAAAAAGTTGAAGGTCGAAATTTTTCTTTATTTTATCAACTAAAAACTAATAAATTTGAAATTTTCCTGCCTAACGTTAATTAACCTGTCAGACATTGAACCAGTAAGGAGTATCGATCAATATATCAGGATTAATCTGGTACCATGCACTTTCAATTTCACGGATTAAATCACATTTTGAATTAAACTGGCGAAATTCATTGTAAACTATTCTAATAAGATGTCCCACTAATTCTCCATTGGATTTAAATCTAGACTAAGACTGGGCCAATCCAAAACTTTTACATTAGTTGCTTCAAACCATGCTTTTGTTTATGTCGAACAGTGGAAGTATTTCTTTGATCAAAAAGAGGTGCAACTGCCAGTAAATGTTATCCCAACATATCTGGATCGATACATGTGTCAATTCATTTTTGTGGGTATAAACTCTATTTTGGTATTGCCGTTTGACGTAAATCTTCTCCCAAACCATGTGACTGAACCACCTCAGAATGCCAGTATATAGTGTTGCAGACCATCGGTCTATCAAAGTTGAACTTGGGGAGGGTTTACATCAAACGGCACAACTAAACTATGCTTTTATAACCATTACTCTATACAATATTACTGGACCTGTATATCATACGAAGAAGCATTGTTTGCAGTATTTTTGTTGCTCTGAGACATGAGCTGTGTGCTCTGAACATTTAGCAAATTGGAGCTGTGTTTTGTACAGTATTTCTGATAACGCAACCAAACATTGTTAAGAGTATTATGATCCACAACAATACTCATCCTAATGTTCCACTGATAATTACACCCTATTTCTATTTTCTCCCAGGTTTATATGGGCAATGAAACTATTTCGCTGTAACAGTCCATCAAATCGTCTGTTGTTAATGATTGTACACAGGGCTATTGCAGAGCATATGAAGCATGGGCCATAAATCAATGAAGTTGAAAGTTCTTGGCAATAGTGGCCATCAAACCGTGTGTGCAAAAAATGACAAGTTCCTGTATTAATTAACACTTTGGGCGCTCTACATTAAATCTCTTACTGAATAGTAATGTCAATATGAAGCTCGCATTTGAGTAGCACATTTGAGCAGCACATTGGCGCATCTCTAAATTCTACTTACGAGAGAATTTTATTGAAAAATAAAATTGCTATTAGAAATGCAAATTGTCACAATAGTACACAGTGATGAAATGTACTGCCTCCGTTTAAAATTTACAAAATTGTATAGGTATAATTATTACAATATCTACAGCTGTCGATCCACTCAGATTATTGTTAGTTCTGTTTTGTTGCGAGGGATATTTCATAGTGGATATTTATTGTTCTAGTTGCTCTTTAAAACCATAATTGACTGGTGCAGTTTTGTGTAAACGTTGAAGCGACTCCTGGTTTACTAAGGATTGTATGAAGTTGACTGCTTGGCATGTTTGAAAGTAAACCTGCAAGTTGTAGAAACGTATACCGAAGTGTGCTCAACCTCATTAAACGAGGCGTAACTTCACTGCAACACACAGTATTCATCTTGGAGCCCACATTTCAAAACATTCTCTACGGTTTTAAATGCACCAATCTTCTGAAAGTAATTTGTATTAACTAAATCTGATGTGCTCTTCAAACGCCTAATTCGAAAGTGTGCCCTGTCTTGTACAGTTGGAAAGTTAGAACATGGATGATCTTGAAATAGGGCTCAAGGATTGAACACTTTGGCTCTATTTGAAAGGGCATGCTTGATCACTTCGACAACAATGTCTGCATCGAAGTTCAATTATAGTTTTCCATAAAAGTTTTTTTAGGGTTCGAGCAAATAAAAAAATTTCTAAAGGGCAACGGTTGAACTTCAATGCAGACATCGTGCCCTCAGTGATCATGCGGCAATGGCCCAAACATGCTTATGTATATTATAATTCGTCCAAACACAAAAATGCATCCAGTTTAATTTGAACGGTCTAATAATAATCTAAAAGGTATAACAAGTTGTTATTCTCTTGCAGTTAAAAAACTAAATTAAACCATGATTGCATACAGGAATGTCACTTGCATTGTGCAATTACATGTCTACAAAATTCGTGGCTGTCCTTTTATATTAGCTCAGCAATCAACATCAGTCATTTGTGATTAGTTTTCATACAGATCCTTAATAATGTTAACAGAAATTTCAAAATCGTTGCACAGGCTGTCTATGATGCTCTCACATTTTAATTGATTCGCAGGCAAGACCATTAAGTGCAGTCTGCCTTTAAGATACATATGGACGTCATATACAGAACAATACTGATATATGCTTGCGATGTTCCTACCGGTCGTTATTTTAATTGTTAACAACCACCTAAAGAAGTATATACGAGGCGCAGTCAAAAAGTTAGTTGAAATAATTTTTCAAAAGAAAAAAGTAATGTGCTAATCCGGTTATCCTAATTTTTGTTACAAAGTACAACCTTTACCTATTTTCCGTGTAATTGTTTTGGAGAATGCTGAGCTCTAAAGACCGATAAACATTGTCAATTTTGCTTACAATTGTTTACAATTCACAGTCAACTTGAAACAGTATTCTCGCGCATGAAAATATGCATTTAGATTTGCCAGGCTATAAAAATATGCTGTAAATTTTACAGGTGTAATTATTAAAAGTTTTGGCTCTGTGATATCTCCCTATATCAACATCTGAAGGGATTAAAGTTTTTAATACTTATAAGCGTGTTATGCTCTTACAGAGAAATCCCTTTGTAAAAGCACTCTGCCCTTATAATAAAACGTCATATTAATGAAACCTTTGGTGAATAAATTAGTGAATTTACGTATAGGATTCCAAATGTTTACCATGTTGCTTGTTGGAAGCATAACTACGAACAGTTACATCTGTAAAGTTTTCAAGCAAGTTTATGAGCTAAGTAATCCATAGAGGGCGTTGCTGCCCGTATAAAAGTAAATTTTATCACCTTGGGATGAACACAATGGCATAATGGAACTGTCCTAATAATATTATTAGGAGGCTTTATATGATGTGCAATTAAATGGAGAAAATCAAGAGGGGGAAGGGTACAATCTGTATTTCATAAGCGAATGCCCATATATACAGCGATTCCACCGTATATGTTGTAAATAACAATTGCTAATTGTTCAAATGCTGAAGTGCACCTCAATCAAATTTCAGCACAATTGCATGGTTATCGGCAAGAACATTGCATGAACAGTGTGATCAATAGTACGCTGCACAGCAAGGATTGTCAATCACTAGAAATGAGAAGGTAGAATGCGAATGTGACATAAACAGGGAAAGGAGGCAGGAATACAACGGAAACGTGAAAATGAAACAGTATGGTTGCTGTCACATCAACACAATCGATTTCAGTCAGCAAGATTCCTATCAGACGTTTCTGAATTTTGCTGACACAAAAATAACATAGTGCTATACTGTATATGTTGAGGTGAGACTGCTATCACATGCACATACGCAGTTAGACAAAATCCTTAGACATAAACTTATAAAAGCAATTATATACTTTGAATAATTCAGAAAACTCCACTCATAAAAGCTATATAAACTATTAATGAAAATATAGTGCCATTAGATATCTGCAACGTGAGTGCCCCAGCATACAACACACGAATAGGCTCGTAATTCAGGAATGACTGTATTTGTTAGTATACGGCTCATTGGTATAACACTAACAGGAGTTGCAAGTGGTATAGGAATGCTGCGCCCATTCTATGGCCAATGTCTATGGTGACGTCAGGGCGACGTCAGGGCGACGTTACGTGAATTACCTGGATTGTTGACGCCATTTAGTGATGGACGAGCAATCCAGCCAACAGGTATTTTTTTTTAAACATATAATTCAATCTTTGGAGGTTTCTTTTCCCTTGCCACTTCTAAAGATTCATATTTACCTCTTATAGCTTCACTTTATCCGTGCTCCTATCTGCTGGCTTCAGCTCCACACTAAAATGGCAGCTGGGATCAATCCCATGGTGCAGTGCACTCAATCCCATGGTGCAATGTGATCAATCCCATGGTGCAACACGAAAATGTTTGAGAATGGACTTGAAGGCTAAGGTTGAGTTACTTCTATTATCCATGTATGATCAAGAGATCGAGTGGAAAATATGAGGTAGTAGATCTTGCAATGAAATGGTTCAATCCTCAATCCTTCTATTAGTATATCGCTCATTGGTTATACAATGATCATAATGGGAAAATTAACAATTATCCATCCTAAGACTGCCGTGTTTAATATTATTTCCCCTTTTATGTACAATTATTTATCCTTATTACGTTTTCGAAAATTGAGATGGAAGGTAAATAGAAGTTCTTATAATTTTGATAGTGCATATTCACCTACACTAATCAAGGGTTAAGGTGTATGTGGCATGCCAGCATCCATTCTCAATTACTTTCCTGATGTTGATAGCAAGTTGACAGTATGGAATTTGGGAATTTTATTACTTGCGGTATTGAAAGATATCATTGGAAGTTGGATGCTCAAGATGCTATGTAGATGGCAGTGCATAATCAAGGTAGTTCATATTTTTTAGAGCATATATGTATGCATTTATATGCAGATTGCTTTCATTCTCATGAGGCATTAGATTTCCGCTGCAACTTTATGAAAGTCATCATTTGCCACTGTTTGTGAATCTGTGAATCGTGAGATCGAAATAGCTGAGACAATGCCTAGCTTTAATTCCATTGCGTTGCAGTTTCAAACCAAATAAATCTCTCTTTGGGAGAAATTGCCTGCGTCGCAGTGTTTAGTGAGCGTGGCGAACTGTTCCCTTTGCTGTCCTCATCTCTACAACGGATCAATAGCAGCAGTGTAACCTTGATGTCGGCCACCGTGACCGAATGTGATGCCATATTTTTTATAGTTTTTCTGCCATGTGTTGGTCCTATTGTCGACAAGAACTTAGTCATGGCACGCCAGACCCATAGCCAGACTATTACAGATAGTGCTCATTAAACTGTCCGACTGAGTCATTGGATTAACCCAAACGTGCATTGATATCTTGTGGGCACTGGTCAAAATTACCGGCACAGATTTTGCCTATTCATCCTCACAAGTGCAGTTTGTATGGAAAACTGCGGTCCTTCCACAGCTTAATAATATATTGCCTCCACTGCTGTTGGTACAGATCAGTCTTAAAACGCTCTCTGGATTGAGGTTTGAACTATTAGTATTTGTGGTTAAGTGGAGCTATAGGGTATAATAAGAATCAAGATGATGCCTGAATTGAAATAGGCTGCTGTTTTCAAAATGGGTTACCACTTAAAAGTAATAACTTTTCTTATTATTTTTAAAAGTTATTTCACGTGAATCTCCACGCTATTCTAAAGTGGGCTATTTCATTGTATACTGTATATATTGGAACGTTGCATTTTGCAAGGTTACTCTAGGGTTTTAATTGAGGCTTACACTTCGAGTATTGGAGTTTCTTTTGGTGCTCCGAGTTCAACACATATAGTTGGAATAAAGGATTTTGGGCGTTTACTGAAGGAATGATTGACTTGGCATGTCACCCATGCTTCCCTTAGTCTATTGCTAACTGCTTAAACTGGTTATGTGCATTTCACATGCTAGAACCTTACACGCAGCTTGGTCACTGCTGCATCGGTCTTCGCTATGTTACATTTTACATGGCTACGGCAAGCGCTTTGGTGGAGAATCGTAAAGACTGAGCTCAATTGCACTACAGAGGTCGCAACTAGAGTTGACCATCAAATGCACCCACCTCCTGCTAAACTCGACCAGGTCCATCCCATGC
>JAQFZQ010003097.1:0-11670 GCA_034696005.1 Glomeris marginata | reverse complement strand
ATCATCTACTGTATCTGAGCTTTCATCATCTTCTGAACCTGAGCTTTCATCATCTGTACCCGAACTTTCATCCTCTTCTGTATCAGAACGTTCATCCTCTTCTATACCTGAATTTTCACCACCTGCTTCTTCAATTGAACTTTCATAACCTTCTGTGGATTGATTAACAGTATCTGCTGATGAACTTGCATCTGTTCGTGCTTTGCAAGTTTTCAATGCGTTTTCAAGCTTTCATATAAAAAACATTGGAATCAACATTGGAGGCGATGCAAATTATCCCAACCAACATCATTAGCAATGATTTGTTGTTGTTCTGCTATTAATGTATTTTGAATTATTAGCCACATAGTCGAATAATTATTTTGCTTTAACTGAAGTCTGATGATTGATTACAAATGCCTTAATAGTTAGTGTCAAATTTCAGATTATTTCTTATTTAAGTATTTGAATTAAAAAAGAAATGGTTATTGAAATATATGCATAAAGTGATGTCGGTGGGATTTTTATGAAGTCAAGTTTTTACCAGATTGTCGAATTCTGCGCATTTATTTTCTTGCTGTGAAAGCTGAAATCAATTATTATAAATTATAATTATTAAATAATCCTACTTGGAAATAAAACTATTCTATAGTACGTATATTACCTGTGGCCTGGCCCAAGTAGCCGCGAAAATGAGCATTACGGCTAATATGACCCTCATCTTGATCACAAATTTATGATGGTGTCGATGTGGATCTGAAAACCAACTTTCTTCTGCTTGGTATTACACTCTACAGTGCAATATTTATATGATTTTGTGACAATAAGCCGGACACAAGTTTCCTATCCTGTTTGCTTCTCTTCTGCACATCACGAACAATGTTATTATAAAAGTGATATTATCATTGGTATACTACATTGGTACATTGTGATACTCAGGGTTTGGTGAGAATGTCACGCAATATACACATGGTATTTCATGCACAAATGCACGCTAACCCACAATTCAAGTTTAATTATGTAGTAACACAAAATCAAGTGTTCAATAATGAGCTTCTAATTAGAATTGTACTTGAAATAACTCCAATATTTAGTGGTACCTGATCACCTAAGTATCAGTAGATCATTCAATCCTAACCCAAAATCTGGATTTTAAATATTTTGGATTATGGCCATAATTGTGATAAATTGACTTGCCAAATCAGTTTAAAATAACGATGTGAATTGGTTTTTAACCTAAACAACTACACTGCAGAGTAGCTGTATTTTTCTTAGGTCCATTCAAATTTATACTCAGATATTCTTAATAATAATGTGTTTTTTGTGTCAGTATGTAATGACATGGTTATATAATTGTTGTAAATTAATGTATGATACTCCAATGTTGCTTCTCAACATATATAGAGGACTAATTGATCAGCATATTAAATACTGGTATGCTATCAATTTGTAGCTATAATACGTTATGGGATATTTCAGAATATTATCCGCTTTCTGTAACAATCTCATGATTGTGTGGAATTCAGTGAATGGGTCCATTATTGAATATTGCGTTTATACCGGATATCAGATAACATAAACGTATCTTGTATTATACACCAGTATAGAAAATAATATTTATTTGTAGATTATATATGTGAAGCATTTGTCAAAAATAGCAATAATCCTGCCAAGTATGGTCCCGATCTAAACCAGGGGATTTTTGTATGTACATTAACATATACAGTACATAAACATCCGGCTCCACATCAATACCAATGAGCTATATAGCTCATTGTCATTATAATAAAATTTGTAACTATAAATTTGGCTCTGTGTGAGAGCTTCCTTGCAACTTGTTTGTCCTATTCTTTTAACCAAATCGTTTTATGCAATTTTTGGGTATGTTGTTTTGGTTCAAGGTTGGTAGAAGAGGAGGTTAGCTCATGCAACATTTCTTGTGCAAGAAGTTGCATGAAACTGACGTCACCGGCACCCACTGTTGTGATGATACCATGCATACATTCAAAGTCCAAAGCTCAGATGATTGTAGAATTACATGCCCTGGGGCACTGGGATCCTGGTGACGTCACTGAGAAAAGTTGCATGAGCTAACCTCCTCTTCTACCAACCTTGGTTTTGGTTAGTATACTGATGTCATAGATTATGATGCTTCCATGCATCCTGGCAGCATGAGCAGGATAGGTTTCGCTCCCTCCAGTCTACTCTAACCTCCTATTGGTATAAACCGGTCATTGCACAACAAGATGCACAGCAAGATGCAATCAAATTCCCAGAAGCCTGCTCCAAGGGTCAATTAGCAGAAATCACATGACATGTAGAAGTATGAAAGCTATCTCTGCTCCAAGCAAGGGACACACAAATGGTTTAACTGTTCAACCTTTAACTCCTTTGTACAAAATCCTGAATTCAGCTCTGGGAAGACTACAGTGGTCCTTTTGCCATTGCTGGAATCACTCTCTTCAGGTTTTCCTAGGCTTTGCCATTCATCAACGCTCACTAGGTACCATTTTTCCCATTTTTGTGCAAAACCACACCTATTCACTCCCACATTTTCTGTGTTATTGTTTGTCGTTCAATAAATCAATTCTTAAAGGAAGTAAAATTTGTTCCCTTTACTATAAATTTATCTTCGCATCTTTTAAGTGACCGACATGCTGTTTGACAAAGGTTTGTCAGTTGAAATGAAGTCAGGCTTATAATAAACCTGGTAAATGCACTTGCGACAAAAGAACAAATTTAGCACTAGTAATTTATTCTAGGGACAAGGGACACTTTCAAAAATACAGTAACATTTTTTAAAATAGTTGCACGTTAAACATTTTTTAAATTAAAATTTGGCAAAACAACAGCTTCGTATTTTTAAACAAAAAACGGTTAATACTTTCCGGATAGCATACATACATTTGAATGCATATTTTTCAACATACACTGTAAAATTAATAGGTACAGAAACTCTCTGTCTGTATTACAGAAAACGGATTCTTATGAATACAGTTTATTAAAACCGTTTCCAAAATGACAAATTTCTGGAGACACACTGTAAGATGCGTGCTTTCCACATTTTTTATAACTATTAAACTCTTTATTAAAAATAAAATGTGTTCCTTGTAGATTTACCCTGGTATTTACACACAATATAATTTAATTAAGATAAGTACGTAACCAAATCTTTGCTAAAATGAAAACGTGCAATAAGTGAACTGATGAACATTATTACAATATTGCAATTTGTAAATATTTAATTATTTATTAACATTAATTTTACAGGCATGTAGTTGATGAATTTCCTTCTTGGTCCTATTCTTTTTTATGGTGCATCACCTCTGTTGTTCATTACATCCAGTTTGCCTTTCCCCTTGGCTTCTTTTGTAGTCTTCTCTTTTTTGCCTTTCTTATTGCCACCCTTGAAGCACTTGAATACATATTTGAAGGAAACACTTTCGTTCTTGCATCCCTAATTATTTACCAAAACAGGTGAAATATCCATTCATGTGTATGTAAAGTGTAAAGCATGCCTCTGTCTTACTTTTAATATGGCTTTCCCTGCACACTTCACAACTTTATGATTCTAAAACGAATAATATTGATTATTGAAGCATTATTGAGAAGTCACATTATATAGTATAGCAGTGTACATACAATATTTCCACATTTCTAACCTGTTTCCATTCCTTGTCGTTTTTGCCTTTATTACTTTTACCTTCTTTGTTTTCACCTTCCTTGTCTTTCTTTGCTTTGGTTGGTTTATTGCATCTTTCAAGTCCCTTATCAATAACTTCTATTACTTCCTCCTATGCAATTTTGTTTTCCAAGGCATACATTATTGAACTATATTTTGTTCACATGATGACAATTCTTCAAAAGTTCTACCTCAGTAATCACCTCCTGCAGTTTACTTAGTAACTTAGTGATATCTAACCCTCCATTGTCATTTGCCTAAAAAACCATTCTGTTTTAATTACTTTTATCATATTCTTATTGTTGAATGATAGGGTTTATCACTTGGAGTTCACCAAAGACACATTCTGTCATCTTCTTTTGCTGTTAAAAACATGCTTTTATATTTTTTGAATGCACAGGCTGATATAAATTTAATTGTAGCATTCCTGACCTTATCATTGCAGCACTTCTTATTTTTGTCACCTTTTCCCCTATTTTTATTTTCACCTTTATGTGATGACTTTTTGTCTGCATTGAATGGTTGCATCATGCTGATTGCTTCTGCTGGAGGTTCTTGGCTTACTTGTTCATCGTGGATGACACCAGATCGGTCGTTCCATCTGTTTCTGACTTCTCCGTCAGCGTAGCCCAATTCTATTCTAATCAAACCTTCAGCAGCAGGTTCTACTCCTAATTCTGCTTCACCTTGTTCTTTTCCTTTTTCTTTACTCTTCCCTTTACCTTTCCCTCCTTTGCCTGTTTCAACTACTTCTTCCTCTTCTACAGCTGAAACGGATGGTTCAACATCTGACACTGAAGTGGAAGTTTCAACCTGCCCTTCAGGATTTGATGATGCATCCTCTTCTGAACTAGATGTTTCAGAATCTCCTGAAGCAGATATTTCTTCCTCTTCAGGACCTGGGCTTTCATCTTCTTCTGTACCTGAAATCTCCCACCCTTCTTCAGCTGAACTTTCATCCTCCCCTGTACCTGAATCTTCCTCATCTTCTTCAGATGAACTTTCATAACATTCTGTGGTTGGAATAGCAGTTTCTGTCTCTGCTGATGAATTTGCATCTATTCGTGCTTCACAAGTTTTGAATGCGTTTTGAAGCTGTCGTATAAAACATTGGAATTAACATTGGATGCGTTGCAAATTATCCCAACCAACATCATTAGTAAGGATATTTAGCTGTTCTTTTGCTAATGCTGGATTTTGCATTATTAGCCACATTGAATAAATAGTGTGCTTCTACTGAGGCACTTATAAGTCTACATTTCCTTCTTATCAGTTGAATAATATGTTAGCACTTTAAACTGTTGGTATTACATTTGGAATGTATGGAAAATGAATAGAAAAGTTCAAGTTATATACTGAACAACAAAATTAAACTTGCGTTCCATTCATTTTTTAAATTTGAACTATAAAAAATCACTATTTGTGCTTTTTTTGAATTTTATTGTTTAGTTGGAGCCAAATGCAAATAATTCATTATTTAAGTATATGAATTCAAAAACTTTAGCCATTATAGAATTGTGGCTATAAAGAAGTTCATTGAAATATCAGCATGTAGTGTTGCCAGTGGGATTTTTATTAAATCATTTTTTTTACCAGATAGTCGAATTCTTCGCATTTCTTTTCTACTTGTGAGATCTGAAAAAAATGATTGTAAATTATAATTGCCAAGTAAGGTTACTGAGATATTGAAGCAAATTCTATAATATTACATGTGTTCCTGTTTCTTGAGGCCTGGCCCAAGTAACATGGAGAATGATCAAAATGGCAAATATTACCCTCATCTTGATCAGAAATGAAGAATGCTGATGTGGATCTGAAGACTAACTTGCTTCTGTTTGATATCTGCACACTCTCCCATGCTATATTTAGCCTATATGAATTTTGCAACAACAATGAACAGGACACAGGAATCCTTTCCTGTTTGCTTCTCTTCTGCTCCTCACGAACAATGTTATTCAACAAGCGAATTATCATTGCTGCATTGTTATATACTCAGGTACATACATTCAAACTTGTAATCAGATTTTCAAATTAATAATAATAGTAATACAGTATAATAATAATATAATGTAATTTTTGTGTTAAGATTAAATGACATTGTTATATAATCTTGTAAGTGTATTTGACAGTCCACTAATTTCCAACGCTCCATTACAACATACTTAGATAGTATTTAATTTGAATATAGCTGTTCTTTATACATGGTATACATGCACTACTATCAGTTTGTAAATTTACGTTATGTGATATTTTTAGAATGATATTATCCGGCTTATTCTATAACATTTTCATGATTATTTGTTTGGAATTCAGTGAATGGGCCACATTGTTGATTGTTGCTGCTATACCGGATATTTGAAATGCACGAAACTTTTATTATATACCACTATAGAAAATCTGTTATAAAGATTTGTGTGAAGCATTTGCCTGCAATATTTGTAAAGTGCATCATGCACTTTACTATTGTTTGTGTCCTTGGCCATGTTTATGCTTGCCATGGGGAACATTTAGTGCCCTTGGCCGTGCCACGGGGTAAGGATTGAGGGAAAGTTAGTGTAGCTAGTCTTCCTGGGGTACGGATTAAGGACATTACAGAACGGGTGGGGGCATGGTTAGGGTGGAGACTGCGGACGAGGTACTGGTTGCACTACTTCAGGTTGGTGTTTGTAACCTTGAAAGTGCATCAGGAGAGACTGTGCTGAGGGACTTGGTGGACTTGGCAGTCTCCACCAAGTCAGCACGGTCTGGGGTATAGGTCAGGGTTGCTGCTGTCCCCGGATGCTTAGATACAGGGTTTGTGGTTTCGGAAAGGGCTGGCTATGTTAACGTAAGGTTGATCAAGCGGTTAGGTAAGGTTGGGGTTCGTATCCTGGAATGGAGGGCCTCCATCAATCGCATGAGTAGTTGGAGCAATGATGGGATGGACTTCAACAGAAGGGCTAATACGACAGTGGGGGATAAGGTTGCCGAGTTTGTGCAACATTTTTAGAGTAGATGCTGGCCATGGTCATGGGTCTGAAGAGGCTGGCAGTACAGGTAGAAATAAGTTGCATGCAGGTAATGGTTACATTAGGACATCAACAGGGGAATCGGTCCCTAAACATTCCTTAAAACGAGAACTCACCAGGTTTTAATTGGATTTCGGCTCCAGAGATGGCGCTGCAAACCGAACGGCAGTTAGCCGTATGGGTCGAGAGTATTTTGAGTTTCTGAACAATGTTCAGAAATGAACACCATTGGTGTTCATTAAATGTGCACTGTTTAAAATCAGAAAACGCAATTCTGCACGCACATTCTTTGTCATCCTAGAATGTGTTTTGAAAGGAAGTTCATGACTGAACAATGTGATTTTGTAAATGGCCAACAACAACTGATTAAATACGTGACTGAATACATATTGGAGTTTTAGGAGTTATGCAAACTGAGTATATATAGTGTTGTAGAAAATAAGTTGGTTCGAATCAAGATGATTGGAAACACTTTCCTCGGACTTTTCATAATTCTGATTGTCATCCATAAAAGTTCAGCCACTGCACAAGATGAGACAAGTAAGTAGCATTTACCTGAGTTAGAAATCATTTCAAAACTCAATCAATGAAATGTTTTGTTTTCGTTTTTTCAGTTGATTACAAATCGAAAGTGTCTCACATGTTATCGGAGATACTTCCAATAAGCTATAATGGACCAGATGAGGTACACCGTGCATATTTTTGAGGTTTTAATGACAGATATTTTTAAAAATATTTATCAATGTTCCAGGTTAAAACAAGTACTACCACAGCTGCTGCACAGAAATCTACATTAGCTGACTATTCTGCAGATGCAAAAACACCAGAAGCTGAGACAAAGCCAACTACTGAAATACCTAAACCTACACGGAAATATGTACGGCCAAGGAAATGATACAAACTAACCAAGGGAATGAAAATGACAAATGCAAAACAGTTGGAATATCTGCACCATTACAGGATTACTGGCCTTAATAAGATAATTTGCTTGTATATGCACAATATGAGTTATAATATCAAATTGTAACTTTACATTTCAGAATATTTTATGAATAAAATTGTCCTCCTATAACGACTTCCTGATTATTTTATTGGAATTCAGTGACTTAGAAAAATCAACAACATGCAAAGCTTTCCTCATAAAATTTAATGACAGTAACGTCTACACGTTTCGGCTCCTACCTACAACCTTGTCGCTCGGACATTTGTGAAAGTCTTTAAACAGCAGGACATAACTGCTGCTTTCAAAGTGACCAACAAAGTTAATAATGCTCTACCCTCCAATAAAGACAAGATTTCGCCTACCAACAAATTGGGTGTATATAAAATCACTTGTTCTTGCTCATGTTTTTACATTGTGCAAACTAAACGTGCATTTCACACCCAATTTCAAGAACACCTAGGACATTCCCATTTTTCAAACTTTTCGAGTCACCTTTTAGTTTCTGGGCATGACCCCAAAAAAGTGTGTACTGATATTTTAAAATTTGAAGATAGTTGGGCAAAACTAAACGTAATGGAAACCATTGAAATTGATATGGCTCTGCAGGATACCCCCTTTTGGTTTTAACCATGGAACATTTTCCATACACACTCACAATGTTAACTACTGTTAATTCTTATGTCAAATATGTGTAAGTTCCAAGGTAATATACATTATAATGTTTTGAACGATAGACAATTAAGTTGCCAAATTATTTGCATTGGTAATTTTCCCAATTTTCCCAGATGTCTCTATAACAACATCCCAACCACATTGACGATTTGCTGTTTGTGTACTGTCCTTGAATGATGTTGTCAATCTTATTGGACACAGATAAATGCCAGTAGTTAAACTGATTATTTCACTGGTTGAATGTTTCCTATAAACGTGGCACACATCATCATTAAAACAAATTGGTTGTACTAAATTCTGGCACAAATCCAGGGTATATACATTGTTTATACGTTTCATAATGTGTTGTAACTTTCAATGTACCGTAAAACCTGTGTATATAACGGAAAACCATGGGACCAGAAATATTTTCCGCTATAAACAGTGATTTTATTATTGAAATTACCTCCAGGGGACTAAAAATGCTTCTGTTCTATACAGGTTTCACTGTACATGGTTTCCCAAAATAACCAACCATACATTACAATACAATTCATGAGTTGCATAGTTGAGATCTACATTTCCATTGTATGATGCTTATTCAACACAGACATGATTATTAGCTGTGCCATATTAGAACAGAGATCCTCGACTTTACGACATGATGTTCTCATTATTCTACACAAACCTAGCAGTGTTTTTAGCAAAAAAATTGTATGAAAAATCTGCTTCTGTTCTTTTGTTTGCCAAAAATTGTAAAAACTACTTGTTGGTTATACACATCATGCTCACAATGAAAGCCCGAAGCTACTAACACATCACATAAAGGTTTTCTTTTTAAATATGAAATACCAATTAAATATCAAGCATAATTATTATACAGCGTGAGGCAACTATGATTGCCAAACGTTTATTTCGCAAACCATATTTAAAGTGTGGCAAAAACAATGCTACTTTTATATGGAAGTCGTATGCTAGGAATCTGGAAATGTCTTTTAGAATGACCTTGAACGGCGTATTAAAGGTCATTGGTGCTCGATCTGTGAAACCGTAGCTCGGAATGCACATGTTCCAATTTGAAAGTTGCAGATAATCATTATTGCCCCAAACAGTATGAAAACGAGTTTTTATATGTGGAACACGAGCAGCATTACGTGCTAGTTAGGATCAGTTTTGAATGGGTTTTAGCGATCACAAGTAAATAAATATCTTATCATTTTGTCCAACACTGTATACGTTGAAAATTAATTGGCTGGCATTATATTTTGTACTTGGCAACAATGGAAGTTGTATTATGAAATGCACTATGCCCGGAAATGATTGCAACTTCTAAATGATGGTTCAATTGACCTATTTCATGTAAGCCACCATTGGCTGAAAAGATTTTTTTCGAAATGACGTCATTACGAGAGAAAAATTGTTTTCTGCCAACCACATTCCAGCTTTTGCCTCACTTTGGTCTCCATTTTCCTCACCTAGGCCACCATGATGGAGGCCATGAAATTGGCCAATTGAATGCATGTCATTATGAACGATGTGAAAGTTGTTGTGCAATAGTACCTATATTTATATTATAATTTATTTACTACAAACTTTGGCAGCAAACATTTGGCAGCAAGCATGTTTTCATTTAATTTATTGTGCAATACTATGATATTGGGAAAAACACATTTACTGCACCAAAGTCAGCATTTGGCTGCTGCAAGCAACCAGACCAGTCAGTGTAACACATTGAATGATCAACTGACATCTGCAGATATGACCGAGGAGAATAATTCTAGAGAACCACAGAATGCTGCACCACCACAAAATGGGCAAGCCAATATGCATTTTATCCTATAGTTTATTTCTTAAATGGCTTTTGCAATATTTGAAGTATTAGTTAAGCAATGTCCATTCTGTTTTGCATGTATCGTGTTGAACTAGATTTGAAACATGACATTATGAGAAACGTATCATTATTGCAATAGTTAGTCTATGTTGTTCAGAGAAAGGCATTCATATCAGTAAACAGTCTTTACATAATGTGTATAGCTGATAATCAATTCCACTGCATATTGACAGAATTGATAATGTAAGCAGTTGCCACTTCCTTGGTTTAACTGTGCAATTTATAACAAAGTACATTTCATCAAGCATTCATCTTTCAATTTCAACTGGATTATAAAGTTCAATTATTTTTAAATCCAGAAACAAATCGAAGGAGAACGATGATGAACTACAACCTGTGTCATTACTTGACTTGGTAATTAAGCAAATTAGGTGGTTCAAGGATTGTAAATCTTAATGTGTTCATACAGTGAAGTATTTGTTGGTATGAAATCTTTTTGTTTTCATTTTCAATGCCCTCAACTTCTGCAATGTCTGAAATTTAACAATCCTGAAACCACCTATTGTCTTTCTTAGATTGTATATGTAAAATAAATGGAATATATATGAAATGTGATGCCCTGTTAATTGTTAATTCCAGTTCAGGTTTTCTTCACATACCAGCAAGATATTAGTATCAATTGGTGTTGCATTAGCAGTTATAAGTGGGACAATTATACCTTTCATGAATTTGCTAACTGCTCTAGTTGTGAACACAGCAGTTTGTTATGGAAGATACATAAAACATGAAATTTATTTGGCATCAAATGGAACCAGTTCGGTTTATATTTCAAACTATACACATCATTGGGTTGTAAAAGATCTGCTATCTTGGTAAGTAATAATTTGAAAACGGGATCAGTGTATGAATTTAATTACACTTAATATTTGAAATGCCAGCACAGCCATGTCCAATGAAATATTTCGCAAGGACATATTGGTGTTATCCATAACCATTGCTGTTGTTGCTTGTATCCAAGCTGCAATTGGTTATCTGCAAACTGTATGCTTTGGAATTGTGGCCAAAAGTCAAGCCATACGAATTAGATGTCTGTTCTTGAAATCCGTCTTGCGTCAAGACATTGCCTGGTTTGACAATGAAAGATATGGAGAATTTGTAAGTGGTTCAGTTGAGTGAGTACCTATATTTATTACCATACTATTGTCTCTGTCAATTGCAACTAGGCATACATAAATTACGAGGCAATCTGTCGGACAATAACAGGCTCCGGTCCTAACATGCGTGCCCCTGCCAGTATACACATTGCTGCATAACCCAGCCATCCATATAATATGTATCAAGTTTAATAATTAATTCAGCAAGTTTATTACACTAGGCCCTTTATGTAACCCCACACAAAGTAATCAAGTGGATCTAAATCTGGTGACCTAGGAGGCCATGGCGCTGGGCCACCTTACAGGATCCTTTCACAGCTTGTGAATGCCTGTAGCAAGAAACCTGTACGAGGGCTGTCCAAAAAGTATCCGACTTTATTTTTATTCTCAGTTCGCAATTACAATTTAATCATGAAACTTGG
>JAQFZQ010003096.1:0-11673 GCA_034696005.1 Glomeris marginata | reverse complement strand
CTGCTAATTTAAGGCTTAATTTTTTACTATTTGGTCGGATATGTCGGCCAAAAAGTTCTTCAGATCACCTTTAAGTTTCAGGGTACCTTACAAAACCATGTCGGTTCACCTTTAGTTTTTGAACACATGTTGCCAATTAATTTTAATGTTTTCTAAATTATGTATAAGATACCAAATCTTGTTCCAAATTTAAGCTCCATTCGAACTATCATTATTATAAACTTATTGTTCCATAACACATATTGGTAATTTAAATATAGAAATAAAAAAGCAGGAAGTACCATTTAAATTATAATTCCTTACCAATCATTTGGATGACATCAGTGATTATTCCAATTAAGAAACCTGCTGTTAATTGCAAAAGCACAGCAAAAATCATCCACAGCAGGAGTGTCCTCATTGTCTTTACAATCTGAAATACATATGCATTTTTAACATATTTCAAGAAGTCCATGCAGCTAGTTCTCAAATATCTTTTCCCTTAAATTTTAATCCACATAGCTTATAATTAAGGTGTTATGATTTAGAAAAATTATATCAATGCTGTACATTAATGAACTTTTGATGTAATATACACTGTGAGTTATCCCATAAATTACGTACATAATATTTTTAACCAACTTACCTATCATTGATTCCCTCTCCAAATTCGGCTCAATGTTCTTCCCTAAAGTTAGTACTACATCTAAGCTACCTACATAAGTTTAGTATATAATCAGATATCCTACATAAAGAACGCCATTGGATAATGAAACAGCTAATACATTTCAATAGCAGCTTTGTAAGATAATTAATAAAACATGTGTATCTGTTCAGAGTCTTGAATTAACTTTAAATTGAAACAGAACAGGAAGTCCAAATGAACAATTTTAAAGTAGTACTGTATGTTAAACATGGTGATAAAAGTATGATTCCAATTAAGCACTCTGGATAGTATGACATTAATAATTATAGTTATTCCCATGCAGAAAATTTGTTCCCTGATTGTTGAACTTTTCTATCATGTTAATCAATGTAGATTTTCTTCAAAAACATGCAGTACAATTTTTAGACTAGCTTATTGGGCATATTTGGTTGCCATTACACCAGTCATTTCAGTACTTCCACAAATGCTCCATTTCTTATTGAACTTTATTAACATCCTCTGTGTTACATCGTACAATTAGTAATAATCTTCTAGTTTCGCTCAATGCTGTCCTAGCCAGTTGTAATTTTCATGTCATATTGCGCTGCATTAGATTTATACCTGGACTATATTGCGAAATAGTAAATGCTATTGGTTGCTGGGGGATGAATAACGTCCTTCAATAGCTTTTGGCCAATATTAGAACTGTCAGTACTCAGTACATACAGCTGATACGATCTCAATATTGCACGCACTTTGAACACGCGGACTGGTTTTACATAGATCCTACCGCACATCCTACCGCTGGCAAGACTGTTTAATTTTTTTTGTAAAAAACCTACTGCATTAAAAAATCTCACAATTTCAGCAAAATTTAAGAAAATTAGAGTGAGCTTATGATTAAATTTTGGTTGCTATTGGTGTCAACAATTTTAACCTCGTCAGTTCACCTTTAAGGATAAAGGAGTTGTGGCGAACTATTTATGTAGTATTTATTTTTTCAATTGTTTTTATCCATTCGACTCCTTGCTCTTCACCTGACCATCCTGACCGGCGTTTACGTTACATATTGGTTAATGTTCCCTCTCCATTAGCGTTATGGCGTATGGTTTGTATGCTCGCTATTCGCTTCCAACATTCCTTCATTGTTTCTCCCATTACCATGTATTCCGATTACTTTGTCTAAACAGATCTTGAGGCAGCAACACATGCCTTATGTTGTAAAGGATCAACACCTTCAGTTAAATATGCCTTCTGAGTAATTAGTGTTTGTATGGGGTCTTCACTGCGTGCAACACATCTACAAGTTGTGTCCTCAGGAGAAGCCCACACTGCAGAGTCAACGTACCACCCCAAACAGTTCCAAGTCCCTTCTTGTGATTGATCAAACTATACCTTTTTTTGGATTTGGTCTATCAGTAATACATGGGATACTTGCAACGTATGTCACGCATACGGTATAGTCAGTCTGTTTTTAAGTCCTACTGTACGTATTACAATTCCAGAACTAATTTGTAATGAAATGTCCAACACTGCAACTTGACAATAGTTTGAATTTATTGGGAATTAATACTGTACATGGCAAATATAAATTATGAATTAATTTTGCCCCGAAGAGCACATACCGACAAAAGTTGATTATAACAATACGAGACGTACACAAACCAAATTTATATGACAAGCTCATAAAAAACATACGAATAAATTGGCAACTTAAGCTTTCATGAAGTCGGTGGTGGTGAACACAATCACTTGAATTTTGCCAACGGACCCTGAATCCGGTTGCTTCGGGTTGCGCAACGGCAAAGTGTAAATTTCTGATTTTAGATTTACAGGCACATCCAAGGTAGCAACTGCCAGGCAGGCATCACTGAGAACTGACTTCTTCCAAACCTGAAAAACATTAACCATTCCACAGTATTGTATTATATAAATTCATACATGTATGGTACGTAGGTAATGCGTAAACGTTATTACTTGGATTGTTATCGGTTTGGTCAATTTCACTTTGTATTCCACGAAACTTAATTCCCAACTGGGAGAAGATGAATTAGGAACTACTTCGCTGACCATCTTCAATTTTCCCCAGGTGGCAACACAATAAGTATCTGGATCTGTTAAAATAAAACAATGTATCATTTTGAAATAGTAGTTTTGTATTCAATTATATAATAAGTAACAAATATAGTTTTCTAACCTTTCCCATCAACCTGCTGGAGACCTAGTGCTTGCTTGACTTGGATATAAGTTGCTGTCTTTGGATACTTTGTCCAAGGCCAGAATGGAGGTGGCGGTACATCAAATAACATTTCCCTGTTAAAAATGCAGTAATTTGATTATCCATGAATTTGAATTTTTTTCTAAGTTAATATACCTTAATTGGCAGCCATTTGTAGAGAATATTCGCATTAAAAATGATCCTTGCAACCCCGGTCTGAAAGTTGTTGGTATTAAGACATAACGGCCCGCGTTAAGCACGCACGCGTGAAACACGTTCCGGGACTCTATGTATTCTGATGTAGACACTTGTTTCCTGATGGTGTGCAATCTGTACTTCCTATTCTGTTCAACCTGTACACAAATTTGAATTAGTTTCTTAATTAATAAGAATGTAGTATACACCATGTTTTCACCTTAAGGATTGTAAATCCCATTGAAAGAGTTTTCGCCTGCCTTCTTCGAGGATCTTCCTGCTGGAGCATCATCATCAAGGTGTTGTCTGTCTTGTCAGGTACATCAAACAAATACTGCATAAGACAATTCATTTTGTATACATTTTATAGTTATAGATGACCTAGATATTTCTGCATTACATTGCACATTGTAATTATACCTGGGGGTTGTTCAGAAATGATGTTCCATTGTTGGCGCAACCTCCAGCTCGATTGCTGTGTGGGTCCCATTGTCCATACAGTGATGTTTCATACCATTTCACCCCCAAGGCAAACCAAGAAGTCTTCATCAAATGACAGATGGACAGTGTGGTGAAGTATTTACAGAAATCATCAAACGTCATCCTGCGTGTAAAAATCCATATTTTAGGAGAAAGCAAATCTATTATGGGTCATTGCCCAAATTCTTTTGATAAGATATGCAATCAATTATCTAACAGAATATCTAGACTAATTATTGATAACAATACCAAAATTCTCCATCTTCTTCAAAGGTCAGACCCATCTTTCTTCTTTCGCTGTCCGTTACTTTCTGCCATTCGGGAGAACTGGAAAGAAGCCGATTGAGGTGAGATACACTGTAACACCATTCCACACTGTAAGAAAACCAGTTTCCAGGTTACATATTTGGGGAGTTATTTAATTAAATGGTATATTGTCAGTTGTTATCAATTACCGTGTTAAAATTATGGTGCCTTGCGCCTTGTTAAGGTGTTCGTGCTTCTAAGTGCTGAATTGACTTTGTGCAATATTAGATACTAATTACCCACTGCATTTCTACTTACTTTCTCCTTTGTTTGTCCATCTTATGTAGTTAGTAAAGCAGCATGCACAACATGACATTTCAAATTGAAACTCTGCGCGTGGTGCGCCATCACCGCTACTTGACAAATTTGATGGGTACGTGGCTTACCCATCACTGAAAGCTCCAGACCATTCCTTTTCACCCCAGGGGTTTCTTAGACGTATCATACTGATCTTCTCCCTGCCCTTGAATATTGACAACAGCCCTGTGCCTGATATATGGATCTTCCGTACGGCTGTCACGCAATACGCGTGACCTTTCACTAATCCCATCCTTGTTCTTTTCTGCATTTCGCTGGGTCCAAGTGCCTGCAATTAATATGATCAAATATGGTATTAAGAAGGAAAATTATACCTCTGTTTTCATATCTTCCTAATATACGTAAATATACGTAGTATGCACATGCCTTGATCGCGCAGCACATGAGGGAGTGAGAATCGAGTTCTTTGATCATCCTTTTGAATAGATCTTTCTTGGCCGTTGCATCTTGTTTATTATTAATACCACTTTCCTGGAGGTCAACTATCTCTGCAAAACCTCCTGTGAAGTCCACTAGAGCATCAATTAGGTTTCCAGTCTCAAGGTTTTTGTATGAACCGCATAACCTGCATTTGCAACATAGACATTCTGGGTATGATTTAGCTCTAGATGTTATTATATTGAACTAAGGATTGAGGTATTTACTTGGCATATGCCTTTTCCAAAAGGGCACACCAGAATTCGTTGGGACTAGTTGAGTGTGTGAAAATAAGTCGGTTTCTGACAGTGGGCAAGCGGTCATCAACAACCACATCTACCCATTTGCCAAAATGGTAGAATGTAAAGTGAAAGATACCAGCATAGCCTCTTTTATCAGGACTGAACTCCTGGTGTGCGAGGTTTGGAATAACCTAAAAATACCATAGGTATTGACAGAGTTTTCCCACATTTGCTATTTCCTAGTGCAAAATATTTACCTTGTTCCAGAGCTGAGAATGACTAGCTAAGGCTGAAATTGCTGCTACAAACCAGCAGTTTCCCAACATTCCTTGGTTAGCACTCAGTCGACTAACCCTATCCTTCACCAACTTGGGGTTATCACAGATTTCCTATAAACCATACAGTTCAAATGTTCAATGTTACAATATATTTTACAGAAAATATTGTTGATGACCTTCTGAAATTTTAATATTTTGGTCACTTGATTTGAACCATATACATATATAATATTTATTTATGTAATTGTTGTTATACAGGGAAATCTGTGTATAGCTCTCCTAAATAGACAGGTTTCACTGTGTACTATGTATTAATCTTGGTATAGATTATATTTATATTTATTTCGATTACAGGGAGGGTTGATATTTCAATTAGGTAGTTACATAATTAAACTATGTTCAATTATATCCTGCATGATTATAAGACTATTAATACCATATTTTGCATATTAATACAGTAATTCATTTTATCCAAACATATTATTTTCATTATATGTATTTTTAATTTAAACATATTAATTTGTTTTCATGTTGAGGAACTGCTTTAAAGAATACTATTACTCATTCTTAAAAATACACCGTATGTTTATTACATTGAAATATTTTTCTGATTTGCTTGTTTATAGCTGTGATTACAGGAGAGATATTATTGGTTATCTAAAATAAACTTTGGAACATTAGAAGTATTAGAGATATTTCATGCTTTTGGAACATTAATTTGCATGTGTTTCAAGTTCCTATTAATTTTGCTGAGGATTATAATGACTTACATATGGTCTTTTCCATTCTACTTTTCCAGGTAGCTTGTTTTTGGAGATCATCAAACATGCATCTGAAGCTTGGAATAGGTGGTCTTGGAAGAGGATTTTACGAGAGATGCAGGACTTCTTAATCTTTCCATATTTCTGCTTTCCAAAAGAGGTGACTGTCATGTCGCCCTGGTCTTCATGCAGGCTTAAAAAGAATCTGCAGCAAAAATGGACATAAATTCACACACCATCGGGTTTCTAAAAAATGTAAGCTTCCTTTTCAACTGATTTACCAGCTCCAAACACTATTTTTCTTCCTGTAATACCTTGTTTAAACGCATGGAACGAAATTGGAACAAAGGAACAAAGGAGTTTGTAATGGTTCGAAATTCAACGGCGGGTTAATCATGTCGGGGATGTAGCTCAGTGGTAGAGCGTTCGCTTTGCATGCGAAAGGCCCAGGGTTCGATCCCCTGTATCTCCACTTTTTTTTAATTCTTTTATAAAGTTTAGAATTAGTAATTAATGAAATAGACAGTTGAAAAAATGCAATTAACTTTTTATTTTTCGTGTAAATGAGATTTCTGTAACATATGTAATATCAGTTATTGCTTTTTTATATTATTTATTTGATAATTAATTAGATTGTTGGGTAAGTGTAATTGGGGATGTAGCTCAGTGGTAGAGCGTTCGCTTCGCATGTGAAAGGCCCAGGGTTCAATCCCCTGCATCTCCATTTAGGCAATTTAAAATAAAGTTTTATTTTACTCCATTTAATTGAAATAACAAATAAAATTGAAGTGTTACTCCGAAATACAGTATATATTAATTAATTAAGCAATTTTGTTTTGTTCAAAAATAAGTTAATGTATGCTATTTGCATGGCCATAGGTCAGACCTGGTCAGGAATGTGTCCATGTGTGTCAATATTATTTTCATTATTTTCAATTTTTATATCTTCTATATTAAAAATAATACTAAATTAATTGTTATTATTTTTTCTTTTAATAAAATGTTGTTTAAAAATATATTACATATCAGTAATGCAATACACGTAATTTTTACAGTGTTTATTTACAAATATCTGGTTTCATATGTCACACATGTATAATAATGTATTATGTATGAAAAACCCATTTTATAAAATGTAAATTTGTAAGGATTCAGCCATTGCATTAAATCTAATATTTCTAAAGTAAAATCGAAAGGGGTGCGACCTTGCCAACATTATATAGATAAAAATGAATAAAGTTTTTTAAATGGGATTTAAATATTTGATCTAATATTCAAGGATGAATTAATAACACAACTTACCTTCTGATTTATTATCATGCAGTGTGCCTTTCTCAAATCCAACTTTTAAGGAAATTTACTGCTTTTTTCCTTGCAAACCTGGTATGTATTTCCCCTTGAATTATCTTGTGCCAAAGTTCATCATTTGCTGTTAATATCTCACATGATAACACTATATAGCATGTGACCAGTCAGTACATATTATCCAGCTGCAATAAAAAAATACATTCACTTTATTATCATTTCCAGGCATGACTAATACTCACATGATGTCAATGTACTATTCAAGGATGTTTAAACAATATATAATACAGTCAAACTGGTAGTTTTCACTTTGGTTTTGTTGTTTTATAATTGTTTTATTCGAGGCCATCCATTTATCCGGGACATAAGAAAATTTGGCGGGAAGAAATTCAATGGGAATAATCTTATCTGATTTACGCCCCTGTTGTGTCTGTTTCCATTGTTTTAGGTACCGATAAGGGCGTAAGTCGAATGTCAATAATTCCTATTTGAACACACCTCTTGCCTTTTATCTTCATAAATATGGAAAATGGCGTGACTTAATCTAAAAAGTTTGACTCATTGAAAGTACTTTGTCAAAATAGTTTTATTGCAAATATAGGATAATATTGTGAAATATAACTTATGCAGCACTATACTTAGATATTAAATTTTAACAAGATTACTAAATTAAAATAATATTACCACAGCATTATAACATTACTAACATGTGGCACACCTTTGTAATAATATTAATGGATGAGTTATATAAAATGTTAATGATTTAATGAGTTATTAGTTAATAGCTATAATGGAATAAATGTAATTATATTTATTTTAAACAAACAATAACATCAGTTTCCTTCAAATTTTGCACTTCTAATCTTTATAACTTGACCATTAGTGACTTAGTAAATCACAATGACATTTCAATCATCTTTCCAAATGATAACTGATAATGCTTGGACATGTGTGTAAATATACTATGTGTTAACAAAATAAACAAGTGATTATTTAAGGAATTATTGCTAAGTTTTTGGAAAAGTTACATTTTGAATTGAAGTAGGTATCCTATGTACAAATTTAAAGCACCAACGCCCTACTTTTACACAGATTTAAATATAGATCTTTGCATGGTGATCTAAATCTGAACATATGTTAATTTGGTGAATTAAAAAATTAAATACCTTGAAAAATAGGACAGATAATGAATATTTTAATTTCAGGAAACATTTAATTTTCTATGTACAAATGAATGTATGAAGAAAGCTGGCTTACTTATAATTTTCATCTGTGACTTGCACTGCTGCCAAGGCATGTCTAGAAATTTCATCAGTGTGTGAAAAAGTATCTCACTTTGTTCACGTGACCTTAAAATATCACGTGGTACATTCATGGCCAAACTTGCCAGTGCTCATTTTATTTTCAAAAAATCATCAAAATATTTTTGGTTTTAAGATTAATCTGTACATTAAAAATTCCATTAAGTAAAATATTTCCTGATTTTGTTTTGCATTGCTTAAAGTTTTCTTCTTGTAATCAGTATAATTATAATAGAATAATATTTTACATTGAATTGCATATGTTTTTACCTTTTATAATTGTTTATATTGTATATGTCATTTATAATGTATAATAGTTAGAAAACATTGTTCTAAATGTACTGTTTAATATTATGTTGCATTCCAAATACAATTTAACATATTTTCCTTGTGTTTATATATTGTAAACCATATAATTGATGACAAAATAAAATAAATTTTAGACTTCCCTGCATAACTCAGGGTTACAAGGGACACCTTAAATTTGTAAAAATCCTAATTTGACATCCACAGTTATTAGAAAATATATAAACTAACAAGCATAATAATTTCATGTTAATTCACTGTTTTGTTTTGTTGTTGTTTTGTTTTTTAATTACAACAACAAATTTCAAATCTTAATATAGGCCTAATTAATATGTTCTCTTTCTATGCATATATAAACATAATTTGGCATTGTTTAAAGAAGAAAACTACAATATTAAAAGGTGTTTACTGTCGGATACTGTGCTAATCGAGGGATATTTCACGATATTTAATCATATAAAACCAAATTTGCGTTGTAAATAACCTAAATCAGTGCCTAAATTCAATAGCTTTTGCATCATGACGCTAGATGGCGCCACAACGGCGATTCGTTTCAAGGCTTTTCAGACATTCCCAAGTTCCCAAGGCTGTTTTCGGTTTTTGCCTCGAAGTGGGCATTATTTGTCGCATCATCGCTCGTTAATTCCCACGTTTCCGGACAAACTTCGTTTACATAAAGCCTAGATGTGATCTTGGAGTAAGTTTAAGCATATTCTTGTAAATTTAAATAGTTTATGCGATAGAATTATTCTCGTTTTAAGTTTTCAAGCTATAAAAACGAAGGAAACGTGTACTAGGCCTAATTGCCACCTGTGTTTTAATTTTCGTATCCTTTTATTTTCGCTTAGTAATTCTTTAATGATGTTTTTTCTATTTTTTTCTAGGTAAATACACTGTATTTTGAAATCACCGAAGCGTCTCGCAACCAGAATCGTAATCTTGAAATCCGAGAATCATTGAAGCTCACATCCGTTGAATATATTTTAAACTGAAATTTTCTAATTTTACAGGTGTATGTGTTAGTAATAAATAAATACGAAAGCCCAGCAGTATGGCAAACGTTAGGAGACTCGTCTACTCTATTATTGAATTCCTTGGTGATCAGCTGGCAGAAGGAAATTTAACTCCAGATGCTGCTGAAAGCTTAGAAGGTAATTATAAATATAAAATTCAGTTACAGATTTTAATTTATTCTGTGATTAATAAAAATCAAAAATTGATGCAACTGTACAATTTTTGCCCAATTGTGTCAAATTCATTGTGAGAACAGCTTTCTTGTCAACTGAACTTCATATTATTATACACAATATTCTAAAAATGTTAGCAGTTATAGTAGAAAGAAGAAAATAATATTAATTTTGATAGCAAGTTGCTCATTAATTTAAAATCAAATGTGTTTTAATTAATTATACAATTTTGGAAAATATATGTTAAATAAAATATTTAGGATACTATTGCATAATAGTTATCTGTGAATGATCTTGTAGATATTTTTCTGCACTAAAAAATGTTAAATTTCAGGCTAAAGTTACGCAAAGTCTACGGTGCATTTACACAATTTGGCTGGAAATATATTTCTCATTGAGTTAACTCAGAACATAAGAAAACATTTATATAAACTTGTGATAATATGTATTTAATGAATTCATTTTAAGTTGCTGTTCAATGTCTGGAAAACGCATACGCGATTGAACACGATGATCCGCAAGCTTCCGCGGCTTTAGCAGTTCCTAGAAAATTAATAGACATCTTCAACGATGCCTCGGATGAACCTGTAAGTAAATACAAAGTCCTAATTGTTAATTTGACCTAATTCATCCAGATTTATTCATCATATTTGCATTATTACAAATTTCAGACTACGCCGACGCATGAATTGACGGACGGTGAGAAATCAGAAGCCGAGCGGTTAAAAAATCATGGTAAAGAGTCTGTTTAATTAATAAAGCATTTGGTATAATTTGATAATAAGTCTGTGGTCTCAGTATATTAAAATGCTTTAAACAAATTTTAACAGGAAACCAGTACATGAAAGAGGAGAAATTTAACGAGGCTTTGGAATATTACAGCAAAGCCATCAAAATAGACAGCAGAAATGCTATCTACTACTGTAATAGGTATAATATATTGAATAGTTGTCTGAATAAGTATCTAATATGCAAGTGACATCATTGAAAAATATTTATTACGCAGAGCCGCAGCGTACAGTAAACTCGGTAAGCACGCGGCTGCCATAGAAGATTGCAGAAAAGCGATTGCAATCGACCCGAATTACAGTAAAGCATATGGAAGAATGGGGTAAAAATTCATCTGATTTATTTATCTGTTTTTAGTTGTCTTTATGTTGGTATTTTTTTTGTCAGTTTGGCACACAGTAGTCTGAATCAAACTCAAGAAGCGAAAGACTGTTTTGAAAAAGCTGTTCAGTTGGACCCAGATAATGAGAGCTATCTGAATAATCTCAAAATCACAGAAGACAAGCTGAGGGAAACCAATTTGGGCCCCCAGGTTGTTATTTTTATTAACTAAGTGTATTTTTAACTTGCTACCGTCACGTACCATTAAAGTTTAATAGATTCATTTGTCTTTATACGCAGAACGCGGCATCCGGTGGTGCACCTGGTTTTGGTTTGGATCTAAGCAATTTGTTAGGCAACCCAGCTTTAATGAATATGGTTAGTAATTTTTATTTAAAGGTGAACTGACATGCTAATTTTCGACCTCACCGATTTGGTTAATTCTTTTACCAACGATTTAGACAATTTCCATCAAATTCTGAGAACATTTTTATTCCTATCATGACTCCAAAGGTCCCCCCTTTGCATATCTTCGAAAAATTCAATAGGCCAGTTTCGTAAAAACATTAGCACATTATTAAAGTTCAAGTAAATTCAATACTTTCTGGCTATATTTCAACGTTC
>JAQFZQ010003095.1:0-11674 GCA_034696005.1 Glomeris marginata | reverse complement strand
TTTTTGCATACTTCATGAAGATTCTCGTAGGAAAGCGGTTATAAGGAGGTTTCCGGTGATGTATGGAGGCGGATATGGAACACGTCCTAAATCAATGGAAGAATTTGATGTTGCGGGTGCAGAAATGATGAGAATGTCTTCTGATCATAGTAAGTTAAGGCAAAATGTAAGCACGTGTTCAAAATTGAAAGTGAATGGTGGTTTTTTCCTTTTCCCAACTAGTGCCTATTGAGGAAGTAAAAGATTACTATTGTAAAAAAGTTGCATCTGCAACAGAGGCTTCGGAAACTGGTTCGGATGAAGATATGGGATTTGGGCTATTTGATGATGCGGGATCGGTCAAGAGGAAATTTACGGAAAAGATAGCTTTGCCAACGTCCAGTGGCGAAGTTCCAGCTTCATCAGACACGATAGCTGATGGAAGTAGCCATCCACAAGTGCCCGATACACCAATTTACACGCAATCTGTGAACTTGCAATCGGCACCACCTGCAGTCACGGATTCGCAATCTACACAAATTGGTTGGTAGTGTTGATGCATGGGTTGATCAATGTTTTCTTAGCGGTTTTGTTTAACAAATTCGATGTTATTTGCATGTCAGGGGAATTCATGCCATTCGCATCACTTTTTCCGCAACAAGCACCTCAACTGCAGACCCCTTCATTTGGTTTTGCTTTTGGAAGTACTCCAGCCCCATTACTTGAACACATGGGACCTAAACGTGTACATGCAATGACCAGACATTATATTAGTAATGTCGGTAATATGAACAGCTTAGGGTTTTCAGGTAGGTTGGAAAAATGCGTTTGCAGTTATAATTCATGGTTTGAATGCAATGGTTTCTTATCGATGTTGTTACTTATTTGCATGTCAGGTTCATCACTTTTTGGACGACAACAACATCAACACCAATCACCTTCATTTGGTGCTGTGACCCCAGGCAACACAAGAAGCCCTACCTTTGGACAAAGTTTAGGTAAATAGGAGAAATTGGTTTGCAGTGCTGATTAATGGTTTGAATGCAATGGTTTGTTAGCGATTTTGTTACTTACTTGCATGTCAGGTTTTGGACAGCAACAACAAACGCCTTCATTTGGAAATGAAGTTTCGGGTAAATAGGAGAAATTGGTTTGCAGTGCTGATTCATGGTTTATTTGCAATGTTTTCTTGACGTTTGTTATGTATCCGCATTTTCAGGATTAACGTTGGGTGCATCACCTTTTGGGCAAGCACCTCAACAGCAAGTGGCTTTTACGGATTCTTTATTTGCACCGCAGCTTGCTAAACCTCCATCACCGGAGCCTCCTTTTCAGGATGTTAGTTTCGAGGAAATGAGAGTGTCAGCTGCAAGGTATCTCTCTGTAGATTGCGTGGAAATGTTTCATGTGTCTGAACAAGTTTTCTGTGATAGTGCTGAAAAATCAGCAGCGCATGATGTAATGGATGGCATCGTACTGGATTCTGTTCAAGATAGGCTGCGGACGGATGGAATCGCAGCTTTTGGTAGTCCCAACCTGCCTAGAACACTGGGTCCTTCTCCCCGACCAATATATGCAAATCGCCCACCGCCCGACAGGACTTCCTTGCGCAAGAAATCGGCAACAAGTCTAAAATACTATGATTCTCCACCTTGTTATCCACCACCACGTTTACCAATGCCTTCGAAACACGCAATTCGACTACAAAGACAACAAGCACCTGCAGACCGTAAATACATTTATTGTATTCTGGGGGAATTTGTCATAAAACACATTTCAAACCTACATTGTTCCATGCTTTTCATTATATTTTTTGCTTTATAGACTTTGCATGCAGCGAAACGAACAACTACTACACCAGCGAACCTGTGCATGTAAGACCTTGTTATTGCATATCATGTGGTAATGAGGTACTATATTATAAAGTAATTTTTGTTTTCAGTATGATGACATGGAAGTTGAAGAGAAGTCTGATGATGGCGAACAAGAGAGTAGCGTAGATGTATTCAAACTGCTTGCCGCTGGTCCAGTAGGAAATAGTCTCGGAGGCATTCCGCTGTGTAGCGAAATCTTGAAACAACTTGCCGCTGGTCTAGACATCTCGGATGGATTACGACTGAGTATACTTCAAGGTGAGATGACAACTCTGTAATTTACTTGCGCAGTTTCTTAACGTGACATTTGTTTGTTCAAACAGTTCAAAATCTGGATTACAGCAAAGCGGACCTTTCAAAATTAATAGCTCAAATCGAGGACGTTCATGGTAAAGATTCTTGCCGGGAAGATTTAAAGTTTGATTCCAACCTTCAGGTAATTGCTAATTTATATATTTTGCAAATCGAAAGCTAAATCTAAAATGTAACTCATTCTTGTCTTGCAGACCGGTAGCTTGAGGTTGAAGGCAGACCACCAAGATTACCAATGCTATTCAACGTACTTGGAAGAAATAGTGTCAGTTTTGAAACAGGATGGACTGAATTCTTTAGGTTTGCATAATTAAGATACACTCTTTAAAGAGATGCAATCGTGTAATATAAGAGTACAAAACCAGCATAATTATTGCATTTCAGGTTCCGAGGCTGCCGCAGTGATCGTTGATCTGATCACAACAATTTTGTGCTTTTCTTTGATGGTTCTGTGGGATGAAGAGGCTTCAGAGAAGAATTACTCGTACGTGGATTTAACAAGTATAAAATCTACAGCCAAGTACATCTCTCAGTTTATACTGAAAGGTGGCAATTCGCACAAATGGTGGGTAGACATACTAAAGGGACTTGTGTTTGTCAGTTGGGCAAACAGGAGATACCCTCTTGCTTACCAGTCTATTGGTCTATCTGGTAACTGGGAAACGATTATAGAGAAATGTATTGAACTGCACAACATAAGACAGAAAGAAATGTCGTGTTGATTGGCTTTTTAATAGTGAAAACATTTACAAAATGTTTCATTTGTGTCCCAATTTTTCGATCTTCTCTTGGTATGGTGCGATCTTCTTGGCGATTTTCTTTTTGACTATCAGAGTCAGCTTCTGTAAATGTTCAAAAAGAGGGACTTAATTTTCTGCATAATTACAAGACATTTCTAATTACATATTGTTATAATCCTCAACTGGTAGTGCATGTTATATAGTTCGTCAAAATTATTCCGAAATTTCAATGGAAAATTTTCATCATCGGACAAAATACTAGAAATAAAATTACAAAATAATCACCTTCTGTAGTTTCTTCTTTTTGTACCACAGGGATGCTTTCATCTTACGCTTTAGCTCCAACATCTTTACAACATGGCCGTACTTCCAGCCAACCTCATGAGCAAGTCGTCCCAAAGCACAGTACTAGGTAAGAAAGGACCCAGTTCACTTTCTACATTTCTGAATAGAACTACATCTTTTTCTTCAAATTATACCTTTCTGATTGGATTCAATCTGAGAATCCTATACGCAGCTGGTACAATAACTCTCTTTTTCTTGTCGAATGGTGGAGGGATACCTTCATAAGTTTTCAGCATCTTCAAGGCTCTTTCACCCCGGAAGGTCTTGTGTGGCAACATCCCTATAACGAAATAACTTAATATTTTCTCGAATTTGAATATTTTGAACATTTAGGAAATCCATCTAGTTAAAACTTGCCTCTTACTGTTCTCCAGAACATCCTTGAAGGTGCTCTAAAGTGGAAAGGACCACGGGCTGGGTTCACATTGCAACGTTTCTTCAGAAATGCCAAGTATTTTACTGCAAATAACAGACAAAAGATTTTTTTTTATCACGTGGCCTGTACAGCAAACGAAAATTTCATTTCTTTTGTTAGAAATGAGCATTCTCAGTCTGAATTTTTAATATCACGCCAAATTCAATCAATGTAAGTAAGGGAATATGTTTTGGTCATCATAAAATGCTCGTTTTGATGGTGTACTTTTTTTTTGCATAATATCAAGACTACACTTACGTTTGTTCCTGAAGAAACTACCGGAGATGTTAATTCCTTCACATCTGACCACAACTACTCGCTGTCCCTGAAGAAGAGTCTTGGCTACAACAGCCGCTAACCTACCAAGTAAATGGCCGCGGCCATCGATGACGATGGGCTACGAATTTCGGGCAAGAAAAATCCCAAGATTTAGGCCTACTTTTTGCCGCACGCATTTGTACACGTGTAAGTACAACCGATTTAGCTTTATCTCCTTAGAAATTAACTGCTTAACCCATAAGCGTTATTAAGTTCTATTAGACTAATATTTTAGACAAGTTTTAGCTTCCTTTTATCGGAATAAAGTTTTTAGTACCTTCACTTTGAAACCCATGCGTGCTTTTGCTGCGTTATTATGACCCAAAAGAACGAGTACCTCGACCGGGATCTACGGGGTTTCCAGTTCCAATCCACGGGTCTAATTTCCGGCAGCGTTGCGTGTTTCGTGCTGAATTGGTATATTTGTGGTTTTTGTTTATTAACAAGCGATTAAATACCTGAAATTTAATCTTAAATATAACGGTAATAAAGTCTAGTAATGCCTTGCTTTGTTATGAATTGAATTATTAATCAAGTTCGTACATTAATTATTGGCAAGGTAAAGCGCGGGAAATTCAAAATTGCATCGATGTCTCATTTGGCTAAATCTTGCTAAATGTGTTAAAAACAATACATTGTTTTAGACCAAATTTAGACAGTAATAATGTTATTTTGATTGCAGTAAAATTAACGTATACAATTCGGGTATTGATTTATTTGTGAATGGCGGGAATTATATCGTGCGCGCAACTGTCTTGCACGGTTTTAATTTGCGCGCAACTTGCACGCCTATATTGTATGAAATATATTGCGCGCAATACTTTTTCATGCAAGAACGTTTCACCGTACTGTTTTCTAAATATAAATTTATTAATCCTTTTTATTATGTAATTGCACACTATCTTTGGCAGGTTAGTGCTGAATTTGCATTGTGGTAATCTTTCCCAATTGATTATCGTTCCGAAAAATGTTCCGATTTCCGGGAACGGACAGAATGAATGGAATAGGGAGAAAGTATTGGTGATCACGTCACACTGGCCGCAGAAAGCGCGGCGCACATTTTTCCGCAAGAGGAAAGAAACACAGCGACTTTGGCCGTCGCCAAAGACGGGTGGAGCCGCGCGCTCCCTATGCGTTCGCCTATCTTTTATTTTTTTTCTTCCCTTCCCAGCGGTTCTCCATGGCAATGTCTGACAGCAACATCGTAGAAGAATGGCTAGCATCGATGCGGCTGTCCCGTTACGCGGAGGGATTTCTGGACAACGGCTACGACGATCTGGAAATCTGCAAACAGATCGGCGAAGCGGATTTGGACGCGATCGGAGTTGCAGATTTCGAACACCGCAACCGAGTTCTTTGCGCGGTCAAAACGCTGAGAGAACATGGAGGAACGGCCGTCTACTACACTCTGGAAGAATGCAAAGGCACATCCGGCAATAACGTTAAAGACAATACTAAAGACAACGGTACAAGTGCGTATATGTACGACGACGAGATCGTGTTGGAAACGCCGGTAGCGGGAGCGGTAGCTGCTGGCAGGAAAAGACGGAGGCGGCGACCGCGTCGCAGAAGATCTGTAGGAGAAGATGCGCTGGAAGGGGCGGAGGAGGAGGAAGAGGAGGACGACACGGATGGAGAAAGGGAGAGGTACTTGGACGAGTACGAAGAAGGAAAAGCGGAATTGTCGTCCGCAACCGCAAACAACTCTCGCAACTCGCCCAGAATCCCCGTTCGGTTGTTGCTCGAAGAAAAACTCGTTCGTGAAGGAGTTCGTCTTTCCTCGTTTCCTTACTCCAATCCGGTAATTATGCCTGCTTATTCTGCTTATTATACGCTTTAGTATCTATACAAAATGCGCAGGGTATTCAGTGAACATCGTTGCTGCAGTGAATTATGTACTGATAAATTTCGAACGGATTTCGAGTTGCGTATCCCCGATTTGCGACATTATGAGGGGGGTCATTCCGAAATGACGTGCTGAGACGTAATGAAGGAATCAAGATATTTTATGATAGGAAAGGAAAATGAAAGCGTGAAAATGCGTGTTTCCTGCGCAGCTGAAACTACATAAAAACCAGTAAATTGTTAATCAGATAATTACAAATTGAAACGAATATTTTTAAAGCTAGATTTTAAAAAGTGACAATAATTGTGAAGAAAAAAAAATATAAACTTGTTGGAAAGTCATGCAGGTGGAATCAGTGGAATCTCAACAGTCCTTGAACACCTTAATTCCACCACAGACAGGTTTTCCAGCATTAGAGAGGGTTTTGAAATAAAATGCAGTCTATGGTCCCAAAAATGTCAAATTTTCCACCATAGACAGTTTCCACCATTGGCAGGTTTAACAGTATATATGTATACAGTAATATTTATTTGAACACCGTGTAAAGTGGTGTAACAAATAAAGGAAACTGAAAATTGAAGAAATACAAATGGCCAGGTGGCGCTGCAATCGCGGAAAATATACTAGGGAAAATATGAGGGGAAATAACGGATGTGAGCAATTCTGTGGTGAACAATGAGCAAGTTATTTGGCATTGTTGTACGCGTTAATTTTACATGATCAAATGAATGATATATATCAGAGTAATTACGGTGCCAGATTATTTATTGGTATTTTTTGTTGCAACAGGCCAATTGCGATTTACAGGCAATTACCTGCGACATTTCCCGCGAGTAGAACGGTTAATAATTGGGCAATTTCTGGTATTTTGCGGCAGATAAGCTCGTGGAAAATTGCAACAGTGTATGAAAGAAAGTGTTGTTATTATGCGCTGTTGCTGTGGCATGTGGCACACGCGAGTAATAATAACAAGTAGCGAATGTTGGACAAGTGCAATCTGGTGCCGTTTGTTCCTTGCAACTGGCTGTCATGCATTCAGACATGGTGCACGCAACTCGCGTTCAAATCCCGTTATTTGTCTCATTCACAGACTAAACACTGTTATTAAGCCTTCTCTCACCTGAAGCATCTTCTCGTTTTGTGGCGCCACCGAGATTCAGTGGCAGCGCCACCACTGTGTAGAGCAGGGTGTAGAGATTCTAAAAAGTTTTGGACTTCTGAGTGATCAGTGTGCTGACGTACACAATGGAGGTTTCGTTTGCTGGTTTCTGTCAAGAAAAGCAGCTGTATAATTGTGTAACAAGGTTGTTTGTTTGTTTTTATTATCCTACTTGATATGTTGGAAAGGTTTGCACACTTTGTGTTTGTTGTACAAAGATAAGAAAAGTAGGAGTGCAGGAAAACTGCAGTTGATATATTTGGAAATGAGATGCAGCTAGGAGGATGACACTTCATCTTTAAGGTGTAGTCTGTCTGCTTGTTTTGATGACCTCATCGATCGGTTTCTTATGGCACGGGATGGTATTTTAGTTTCAGTTTGATGTCTTTGCCACTAGATGGCGCGGAAACTCGAGGCTGAAAACGTGAATTTGGGGTATGAACATGTGCTGTTGAATGAGCCGTAAAATGATAGGGAGGAACTTTTGGACAGTTGATTTCTTTACGGCTTTCATGCAGATAACCTATACTGCTGTTGTGGACACTATTCAAAGTGATACAAATAAGTTGCTACTGTACTTTATTATTTGATGTCGCCTGGGGACGACCTTCAAATGTATGTTTTCTGTCATATTAGTCGATATTGAAATCGATATTGATTGTGGCTTTGCATGACCTTGGTGAAGTTTCCGATAAAAGCTCTAATTAGGAGAGCTATATAATAAATGACGCAGCAGTAAAGTATAATAACTATATAGGAAAATACTCAACATTATTGCTAATATGGCCTCATCCTAGGATTGTTGAACACTGTTTAACATGGAAATTCCATGTAAATTGAATAACTGCGGAAAAGATAAATGCAGTTGTGAAGTGTTTCAAGTCATGCAGGTTTACATAGGCTTATCTTTGCCAATTATCTTTAAATTGCACACTTTATTAAAGGTGCATGGATTTGCTGAAATGTAATTGAATATACCTAATGTCTTATAAGAAGGGGGAGATAGGTTCATATACCTAATATGAAAATGAAGCTTTAGTTGGGGTTGAATATCTGCATGAACACCTGGTGCATGAGAAAATCAAGAAGCCAAATCCGCTTCAAATTGAGGGAATCTTTTTTTAAGTCCATGCATATAAGTTGGCAGATTTTTGCTGAAGGATGATGGTCTGGAGGAAGTATAGGAAGATAATACTGTTTACATAGGGCAGCTGCTGTTTGCTTTTCCCCTGATTTGACTGAATTGTGCTGAAGTTTGATTGAAATATCTATAGGCCTATCTTAAAAATAAAATTGCTTGCGTGTATAGTAAATTATTTTAGATATGGACAATATACACGTGGTTCTTATTGGTTCCTATATATCGATTGGTGTTTTGTCACCATCTTGTCGTTTTTGGAAGTGGGCCACACCCATTTGTGCTTACTTTTTTTTTTCACTCTCTTTCCCCATACATCATTTATTTATGGCGTCGTTAAGACATAATAAACACGAGTACCCCCCAGTTCAGGGTTTTAGGTTTTAGCCTCCATTTTTGTTTACAGTGTGCAAAAGAAAATGTTGAAACACTAAGCAGGGTTTCGGGTAATTTTGGACTTTGGGACACTGTAAGGGTTTTGTTCCCTGAAGGCGATGAAAACATTTAAGTGTTTGCTTTTTTCCTATAAATAGTGTCCTGAATTGCTGGCTTATTTCACGGTTTTCAAGCAAATCACTTGTTTCCTGTTGGGGTTATATTGTGGGCCATAAGTTGTTCCTCACCAATATCTACTCTTGACAATATATCGGAAATAGGAACTTGATATTTTTATATATACCTAATATGTGTTCGGACAGAAATGATGCGTGAAATTTGGTGAAATAAAAAAGGAATACATTTTGAGATGGGTTTTTCGGTGAGTCATATAATCATGCATATCTTTGGCAGCCAGATGCAGCTTGGGTCATTTGGTCACGTGGTCAAAAATGGTCTGTCGACTTGGCCACACTTGATTATGCAGGCTTTTGTTGCCCACCAGAAATCGATAAAGAAGGAACTTTTGTCTCATGTCCACATAAAATTGGCCCTTTATAAGTAAAACCAATCTTTGTTCAGTAATTGGCATTACTATAGCTGCGTTCTACAGTGAAATGGGTAATTACCGATGTTTTGACTAGGTTTTATTTTGAATTTCGATTTTTTCTGTATATTAAGAAATAGGGAAGAACTTTTGGACCACTCATTGCGATTGGCAGCAAATTGAAACCGGATGTCCGGAGATATAAAAAAAAGAACGTTTTCGCTGTAGGCGAAGACGAATTTGTAATTTTGTAATTTTTTTCCCCTGTTGTTAAATGTGCATATACGTTTGAGGTGGGGGTGGTGCCCATTAAAACGTCGACTTAATCCCGATAAAAGGGATGTCACGCGATCGATGATGCAACTCAAGTGCGACACACGGCAGCCATTTTTTTCCTGTCACCCCAAAGTCGAGTAGGGGGATGACGTCACGTTTGAGAGTTTCCCACAATGATTTCCAAATGATGGCGTACTCAGGTGTGACGTCATATACTCAGCACGGCGGTCATTTCTCATTTAAATCTTTGTAGAATTGCGGATCAATTTAATGCAGTGCTTATAGTCTCTATAGTTTGTGCTAGAGGGCCCTAGTGTTAGCAGGGTTTTATTTTTGCCCCTGGAACATTGACATGTATAGGGATAAGTTATAGTGTATGGGATTTGCGAATGAATGGGCCTGGATTTAGATGCAGTTTGGAGTCAGCTGCTGGTAACATCAGTCTTTTCACACGTGCAATTAAAGGAAATCTGCGATCGATTAGCGATTAACGATTTTTTTGTCGTTGGCTGCCATACTGTGCACATATGTTGGCATTTTATCCCCACTTCACTTCTGCAGGATACCAAAAAATGATGTATTTAATGTCAATATGAAGGTGTTTATAATTCAGATCGATAGTAACATTTTGGGGGAAATTTGATTGGGCGCGTCACGTGGGCTGGCTGCCAGCAGATGTCGCTGTAGCTAATGGCGCCCCGTTTTCTTCATGCAGTACATAGTTTTAGCGTAAAGTTTTTTGTAGATATTATATTTTTAATTGATTTTTTATGGCATGGTCATGATTTTTAAGCAATTGAAATTAATTTTATACGAAAGTGGAATATATTAGTCAATTTATATTATATGGCTCATTAAGCATAAGCAAATTTAAATTAATATTTTTTTCATTTTATTGGAAATAAAATTGCGAATTTCGCTCCGGATACAACTAATTTTTCTCAAAAAAGATCCAAGTGCAGACAAAGTCATCGACTTTGTAAGGTACCCTGAAATCTTGCTATAGGTTGCAAACATACATACATTTAATTCATTAATGGAAATGTTTTTATGAGTGTTAAATTTCTGGTATTCGTACACTATATAAAAATTAAAATTGAAACAAATCTTCTAAAAAATGGCGTTTTATCACACAAATGATATTTTGCTAAATATGGTCATGAGAATCCTGATAAAGTCATGATATTTTAGATTCGAATACCAGTACCCTGTGGGTACATTCTTGTTTGTATCTGATGATTTACTGCCAGGCTAAATGAGCACTATAATAATACATAGGGCCTATACAGTAGTGCATAAGTTGACTGCATTTATCTTTTTATTAATCTGGGGAAAGAAGGATAAATGGCGGATCGTTTGAAGATTTAAGATAATTTGCAACGACAAATGTTCCTTCTTATAAGATTAATGTTAGTGAAACTGTACAAGGGGAATTGAAAAAGATAAAAAATGTCACACTTTTCTTAGCTTTATCGATCCATGTTGTTCGGTTTAGGTGGCCATATTGGACACTTTTCGATGTCACTAATAAAACGGAGGCGTATTTTAGATGAGAAATTCGTGATAAATACTGTTTCAGTTTGTATAAATTTCACAATATATTGCAGATACAGTAGGTACTTATTTAGAGTCACTATAACTTAATGCTTCAAATAAATATGTATAATATTGGGAGTTTTCTATATAAATGTCATGCAGAAATTGTATTTAGGTAAAACATGCTTTTGTTTATTTAAAATTTTCTGCAGAATCTGAATTGTATTTGCTATCTATAGTATCCTATACAATGTGTATGCATACAGTTATTGAACATCCTGGTCCATTGGATAGTAATCCGGTTGGAACTATATAATGGAAATTGACCTTCAAAATGGCGGATCGCCATATTATAGGGCCTATAGTACATACATATTCTATTCTTTTGTATATTTTTAGTTCAATTGTGTTATGTTTCTTTACTTGAGATGTGGCAATTGACAGGATTTCATAAAAGTAGATGATCCTCTTGACCCTTGAAAAAATAAAAAGAGTGAGCAGTGAAATGGCCGAGGAAGAAAAATGGCGTCATTTTATCGATCAATGCTTTCTTGTGTTAGTATTTTAAGATGGCGGCCATTTTGTTGCCGTTTGACCCGTGTGAAATCAAAACCCCTCGTATTTAGTGCATTCGGATTGTGTGTCACGTGACTTGCAACGTACACATTCCGATTGGATTATGCGTTTAGCCGTTTCCGGAATTGCGATTGCCGCAGTTTCTCTCTTCACACTCTTCCGACCAGGGTGGAAGAGTAGTGTCTGGTTAGGTGGTGCAGCTCGGTTCGAAAAGAGGCAAAAGTATGAAGGTCGTTCG
>JAQFZQ010003094.1:0-11676 GCA_034696005.1 Glomeris marginata | reverse complement strand
CAATCAGATTCGAACGTGGCACTTATAGCCGTGTTTTTGAACTGCGTACTATACGAAAACCATCCATCGCACAAAATCATGAAAATCGATCTATACTTCACCCAATCTACAAATTGTGAATTTGTGGCATTTTTAGCAATGTCACATAATTCGACTGACAATTGTACTTTAATTACTCAAATTCCAGCTCTTTCGCTATCTAACTTGTAAATATTTTAATGATCTGTTCAATAATTTGAATATAAACAGTATAATAAAGGTAACACCTGAACATCAATACAAATTTCTATGCATTTTGGAGAATCGGTCACAGAAGCCTACGCAGTTGCTTGTCCGTAAACCAGAGGGAGCATTGCAAGTCCAAATATCTGTCCACTTGAACAACAGCACTCCAATATTTCTCATAACGATAAGAAACAGTATGATTTGTCAAATCCTCAATGTTCGACACGCTCGTTTTCACATTCATGCCATGAAAGTGTTTCAAATATGACACGATGAATGCGAAATTCTCCTCAATTGCCACCAATTTAATCCCTGCTGATTTGTTATACTTCATGTCCACAGTTTCCTTAACTGCATATAAAACCCAATTATATATAAAAAATTGTACTAAACTTTTTCTTTCCACACTACCTTTCTGTATTATTTGAAAAGTATCTGACTCCAACACAAATGTTGGCAAATCTGCAAAATTTGCATAAAAAAATTAAACATTATTTAATAATGGTGCCAATTGTATCTCTAATTGCGCATTAAACATTCAGCGGTTTGTTTATTAGATCACCAAGGTTAAAACAATTGAATTGCATGAAGGTTTGCAGTGAAGCTAAAATTCAACATGCAGCAAAGCCTACCAACAATTCTTTCAGGGTGGGCATATTTTTTAATGCCAAACTTAATTGAAGAAAATGTGCAACAAAGTTATAGTAAATAAATAGTTTGCTTCTCAATGAGAATGTATATAAAATAATTTACCTGATGGACAGATAAGTGGCATCACTCCAAAACACAAGAAAAATTGGCGGATCACACTCATTTTAATTTCCAGCAAATTAAATTGTTTAATGCCGATTAAATCGACTCTGAAAGACTCCACAATTAAACAATTATTAATGTATAACCAGGCAAGATTCCAAATCACCTGCACAAAATGTGTGTTGCACTTGATCTTCGTATACAATCAACTTTCTTCTTGCTCTGCATCGCAGTAAGCATTTATATACTATATATACGATTTACTTTATTAAATCCATACTCATTTAAGCTAATTTAACCACTAAGTTATGCAAATACCACTCCAAAAACCCATAACATTGAGTGCTTTTTCATGCATAATTAATACACAATTAAACGAGTTTTAGAGTACTGATATTATGTATAGGCAGGTGACAATATAAATATACTTATTTTACAGTATTCGATAAATAAGTTTTGCAATAAGGGAGCGTCTATAAATTACGTCATCAAAAAGTTAATATTTAATTACGTAGCCTACATTTCAACATGCAAATTGATTTAATGAGCTGTGGGATATTATGTTGGCATACTTTTATACTTAATTCAAAAGTTTTATGTATTCTGGCTCTAACAGCATGGTTATAAAATATAATTGGTGGGGTCAAGTTTATGAGCATTTTAAACTGCAAATTGCTAAAGCAGAAACTCCAATATAATTATTCCCATATTATATTTGCACGCACTTCATTTTAAATTCACCCTATTATCTTCCACGGATTTTCTACACATGGATCTAGGATTAACTAAAGCATAAGAGGAATTGAAAGAGTTGTTATTTGTTTGCAGGAAGAAAGACGTGTATACAACTGAAGTTACACAAGTACAGGTGAGCAACATAAGGTAACATGTTTTCATTTATTAATAAAACAGCTGACACCGCTTAAAAAACTGTTTGCTTCAAACTTTTTTCATAAATATTCCATGAATTGCATTTTTCCTGTTCTATTTTTTCTTTTCATTTCTAAGAAAACTTATTTCCCATACATCACGTCAAGTTATTTAACCTTTAATCTATTTTTTGCCCTTTTATCCCTCTAAGCCTTAATATATTCATATATATTTTTCATATACAGTGTAATTATAACATTAGATGTAAATCCATCCAGACTTTAACATTACACCTATATTCACAAGTTTCTCGGCAAGGTTCGTGGAGAAATCCGTGTGGTGGCGCTGCTATCAATGCGTCCACCAGGGTGCTGTAGAAGACGTCATGTGATGACGTGTGAACGAACGCAGTGAACGAAAACCGACGAAAACGGGAGTACCGTTTTCGTTCCGGAATGAAAAATCACTCAGCTGTAGGGATCTACAGCACCCAAATGGCGGGTGACTGACGCTCCCGCCACCTATCGGCGATTAGGTGAATCACGTTCCAAGAAACTTGTGAATAGATAGAAGGTTCATTAAACTTTATTTTACTTTATTACATACTGTATCCCTATTGCATATGTACTTAATTTTAATTTAAAAATGGCCGCTTTTAGAGCGTGTAGGCCTATTTTCAGCAGGTATTAAACCTACTATATACATATAGCATTTAGGCAGGAATGTCATTCCTGAAAAACTAAAGGTGTTTCTTTTCAGAAAAAATACTTTATACTTGTGACATCACAACAAGTTGAACAATAGGTGTGTTGCAACCAACAACACAATACCACTCTATATATACAGCACAAAGATATACATGCAAATTACTTTCCTTTCATTCACTGCATGCAACACGCATACATTAAGTGCTGCAATTGGTAAAATCCGAAGTTGTTCGTTACACATATTGTACAATTAAGAATTCAAATTAGGGAAAAACACACTTTTGTTTCGTGTGAGTGTGCCATGGCATAATTAGTGTATGTATATAGGATAGTAATGTTTACTGTAGTATGTAATTCTGCAAAATCACGCACACAATGATGACGTCAGACACCATTGTTTGTATACCATTGGTTTGAAAGGATTCCCTGGAATATTATTGGTCCTATATAGTGGGCGAGTCAAAGGGTTGTGACCCCCAGCAAACACTTTAAGGGGGAGTGCATTTTAACACATTTCACTTTCAGGAACTTGAAGGAGCAGATGATCATGGACAACACCACCTCCACCAAGTCCACCATGGCACACCTGCGTGCAAGGATCAACGGTATTTTAATGTCGTTTTAATTACAACTGCATAGTTCAGCATTTCTATATATAGCACAGGAAAAATTATGAGATTTTGGATTATATATTGCTTCAGATCTGATTGCCGTCAGGTATGTGATGGCAGTACTGGCATTCCTGGGCACAACCAACGTGTACACCATGCGTGTCAACCTCAACATTGCCATGGTAGCGATGGCAAACGCTCACAAGAACTCTCCTAATGACACCAGTGGTCGTGGACAATGTTCATCTCAACTGTACTCAAACTCCTCCTCTAACTCCTCCCTCTCCGAACATGTAAGTCACAATAATATAAAATTTACAAATTCAAATATCAAAACTATGATATTCACTTAATACTAATCAAAATTACAATCTTCTAGCAAAATTACAATCTTAACTTCATTAATACTATCAAATTTACAATCTCCATAGTATTAAAAATTACAATCATTACATATCTTGTAATTTTGGAACATTAAAATCCCAATTTGTTAATTAATGCATGTCAACATTTGGCAAGTAAATTAATGTGAGAATTATTGATATTAATTAAGGAAATAAAACACGACTATATATACGAAATTCCTTGGCCTAGTTTAAGATCCCAAAATTCCCTGACTTATTTTGCTGGCCGATTTTCAGGTGTCAGTGGTGTCCAAATTGGCTTTTGTGGCCTTCGTTTCCAAGTTATTCAGGTCTTCACTTAATTAATTGGAATACAAGATAATTAGCTTTAACAGTTCAATGACAAATTTATTCTGTCCGAGAACGTTCATCTGTACTGTAAACAACTTAAGTTGTTATATTGCTCATTGTACTGTCACAGCTGACGAGGCAAATTTATTATTTGTGACGAATTGCAGGTGGCGGAATTCGATTGGGACGAGCAGACCCAAGGTGTGATCTTGAGCTCTTTCTTTTGGGGCTACATTATTACGCAATTGCCCGGGGGTCGATTGGCCGAAATCCTCAGCGCAAAATGGCTGTTCGGATTGGGCATCTTGACCACGGCCACTTTCACCCTCCTCACCCCATTGGCTGCTAGGTTAGGCGTTTGGTACCTGATCGGAACCAGAATTATCGAAGGAATCTTCGAGGTAAATAAACCCACCAGCTAGTCGTTTCGTCACAGATCACTTGGTCACATTCATTCAGTCACATTCATTCATGTTACTATTCGTCACAATTGAATTCATTCATGTTACTATTCGTCACAAACCATTCGTCACAATTCATTCAGTCATGTACGTTACTATCCGTCACATACTATTATACATTTATAATACATTTATACTATTCGCCAGATTCCTTTCGTCATACCGACAATTCGTCACACTCTTTTCGTCATGTCATATCCCACAATGATCAAGTCGTCACACAATATTCGCCAATCATCACTTTAGAGAGTAGTGTGTTGCCCAAGGTGTGACGAACTGTCGGATCCAGTGACGATTTGAACCCGTGGCGATTTAAAGTGACGATTCGACGGTTACCACCAATAGATTTGTGACGAAATTATTACAGTCAACACGCCAACCAAATACTAAAAAAGTTACTTTTGTTTTAATTGCCATTTTGCATGCAACAAGGGTGTGACGATTCCTGCAGTTTATTCGCTGTTTGCCAAATGGTGCCCTCCCCTGGAAAGGACCCAAATGTTTTCCCTCATCCACTTGGGTAAGAAATTCAAAATCAGCACGTATTTTAAAGGTGAACTGACAAGGTTTTGTAACATACCCTTGAAAGTGCGTAGTAATTCTATAGAATTGATGCCAATGAAACGATTGGCGCAAACAAAACTTTTTTAAAAAATTGTTCCAAAAAGTTACGAGTAGTTGAAGAGGGCGTTATGGAAGGACGGTGACACCGCGCCGGTGTCACAGTGTCTTGTTTTGGATACGAAACTAAATAATTCATATCTGTGGCAATAATGCTTCAAATGGCCTCAAATTTTCAGACATTGTTCCTAAATTAGTGGCAATCAAATGCTAGTTTTTTCCAGGGTATGTTGCAAAACCTCGTCAGTTCACCTTTAAGTGTACATATTTGCTTATCTATTGTTATAAGCTAATAAACAAAAAATGTGCCAGGTAAGCTTATTGTTAATATGCCAAAACAATAAGTACTAAAAAACTTGTCACTTTTTCCAGGAACATATACAGGAAAATATTTTCTTGTATGTAGTAGCATATAGTGCTGCAAGGCTACACCATTCTTTCACATTTTCACAAACAATATAATCATAAGTGGAAAAAGCTGGTTTTCTTTTATTTTTTATTATAAACTGCTGCGCTGTTGCGTTTTTTGCCCAACACTTACATTTCAATTGTTATTATTACGTATGCGAATTTATAAAAACGAAAAGCAATGCCTGCTATACACATATTTAAATTAAATAACAAAATGAGTCATAATTAATTTATTTCCAAGGTGTTCCCAACTTTGGGAAAACATGACACGCAGTTTTTTTTGGAATGGGGTACATTCCCCTGTATACGAGGGAAACTAAGTAATTTATGCATAAAGGTTACACATACCCTACCTACATTACAAATTCTGAAAAGGGTTTTTTATGTAATAATTTATAAATTTCTAAGTAAGGGAATTTTCAGTAACGTCACCGGGAAGTACGTTTCAAAAAGCGAAATATTAAAAATATAAAATAATTTGAATTCGTATAAATATTGCAACTAATGTGATCATGTGGGTTAATTAATTAGTAATCACTTTTGGATCAATTCTCAAAATGTAATATCCAGGTGTTGCTGTTGGATCCATTATCGCATCACCGATTTCAGCTGCATTATTGGACGTCCCAGTGGATGGAGGATGGCCATTTGTATTCTACTTCTTTGGTAATTAACATATACTTTTGGTATTAATTGAACAACGATGGTCCAAACGTTTTTTGGTTGTATATTATAGGGGGCGTTGGAGTGCTGTGGTTCGTGTTTTGGACAGTGTTAGTGTACGAGACTCCATCGGTGCACCCCAGGATTTCTGAACGTGAAAAGTCGTATATTCTGGATAGTCTTCAAGTGGAGAACCGAAAAGGATCTCGTCCTGAAAGTGTCCCATGGAAATCCATCCTCACCAGCATGCCATTTTGGGCCATATTCGTCGGCCAGTTCGGTTACCTGTGGGGCATCTACACGGTCCTAACAGAGTTGCCAACTTATCTCAAGACGGTCATTCGTTTCGATGTCAAACAGGTAGGTCTATATCATTACTACACTGTGGTACGTCCATGCATGTTGAGGACATGCAATGTATTAAAGGTGAACTGACAGGGCGGTAAAAGTGGACTATGACCAACCCTGCCATTGGGTAAATTGGGACTACTTGTCAATTAGTCTGTCCATGATTGGCCAGAAAAGGGTAAAGTTCAGAGTTCACTTACCACCCTGTCAGTTCACCTTTAAGAAAAAAATCTTATATACGTTTCCCCCGTACCTCCCATGAAAGTGTGTACATAGAGTTCTGGAACACCGTGTATAGTCCCCGATTCCCACCAGTGGTCCTTTTAAACAGGTTTTACTGTATATCTGCAAAACATTGCACCAGCCAACCTGCATTTGCATTGTTTGTGTAACTTATATTTCATCCAAACTATAAGAGTTTAACGAAGGTGACCTTCTGCATGACCTTCAATTTCATCTTAGCTTGGGCGGACAATATAAATGGCGTTTAACTTTTTGTGACTCGTAGAGTGCATCACTGACTGCATTGCCGTACGTTGGCAAACTTCTGTCCACCATGTTTTTCGCTTACTTTGGCGATTTTTGCCGCCGCAGAAAATACATGTCCACTGGAACTACCAGAAAAGTTTTAACAACTATAGGTAATTTGTTTAAATTTTCCTATATCTTAATTGAGATCTTAATTATTTTAATTACATATATAATTATACAGGAAACGTACTTCCAGCTGCTTTCTTCATTGCCATTCCCCAAGCAGGTTGCCATAAAGTAGCTGTTGTTGTAATGTTTATTTTGGCAACAACTTTCCATGGTGCTGGCAATGCGGGGGTCATCATCAACCATGCAGATATAGCACCACGTTATGCAGGTAATTCATTAGATTTACATACAGCTATAGTAGTCACCGCGAGAGATGATCCTCAGCATGTCGAGATTATGACGCAATATACTCTCTAAACAGGGTACCACCTGCCTGCCCAGGCACAGCACGTGTACGTGTACAGGTGGCGCCATGTTTTAGAGAGTATAGTGGCTACGTCATAAACACAGCCAAGTGTCAACTCTCGTGGTGATACCTATAATAAATGTCATTGTTTAATAAACTTTTCCTTTACAACTACATGAAGGCACGTTATTTGGGATTACAAATACTGCCGGAACAGCAGCTGGAATTTTAGCACCTTACTTCGTGGGATACATAACTAATGGCAATGTACGTTAAATATAATTATATTGATACAAATTCAGCAATAATTTTGTACTTTATACTGTATATGCATGTATATTACAGTCTACTTTGGAAACATGGGGCATCGTGTTCTACATTTGCGCTGCAATTCACGTGGCAACAAACATTTTTTACATTGTATTTTCATCAGGCGAAGAACAAAGTTGGAATAATAATAATGATGATAAAGATGATAATAAGGATTCAAATGAAACTTCGAAAGAAAACCCAAGATTTTCATACGACAACAAAGCATTCGATGCTGAAAATGAAAAGAAACAGACGTGCTAAATAATAATATAGTCTTTGCACAAAAAGGACATGTATGCACGGATGTGCAAATAATCATTTCTTGCAATGCAAGACCTTACAATTTCAGAAAAACTACTTATTGTATATTGAAAAATTCCTTGAACATTTTTCCAACGAAATCTTCTATAATTTTAACCAGATTTTCATAACTCCAATCTCACTCTGCTGACATTTTCAATTTATCCTAGGTGTATAATGATATGCAACCCATCTATTAATTTCTTTCCTCTTTTAATTTTACCATCCAGCCACAAATGATCAGTCATTTTTGAAACGTATATAAAAACATTGTCATCACATGCGATATTTTGAATAAACACCGTTTTTAATAATGTTTCTGTAGTACATCATATGGTACGTAGGGGCTGACCATAAACTTCATCACACATTTTTCAATACATTTTACCCCCTTCCCCTCCCCCATGTCACGCCCACGCCCACCCCCCCCCCCCACCCCCGTGTGACACCACATTTTCTTCAGATTAAAATCTGATAATTACAAATTTACCTGAAATGAAATGCCTTTATTGATTAACACTAAGTACCTTCATATAAAGCACATTTTATTTTTCTATACAAATAATGTGGTGTCGTACATGAGATGAAATTAATTAACATTGTCATGTGAAGGGGAAAGGGTAAATATTTTCCAAAATTCGGTTATAAACTTTATGGACAGCGCCTTATTACGTATATTAGGAGGAAAAATATATATTTTAATGGAGAGTAAACAAATTATTATATTATTTGTTGTGTCATCACATCTGGGTTTAAACCCCCCCCCCCATGTCACACTCGGTCACATATTGTCGAAACACCCCCCCCCCCTCCCCCCAAAGTGCGTGATGAAGTTTATGGACAACCCCTAAGACTACATCATAGTAGAGGAGCAGTAGGTGTTCCATACACGACATTGTGACACCACCACTATGACACCAGCACCTTGGTGACACCATGGCATCACAATCTTTCACAATTCCTAACTTTTTAAACAATTTTTAGAGCAATTCCGTTTGCGGCAATCATTTCTTTGGCATCACAGCTCTGTTACAGAAAAGGTTTTCAGGATATGTTGTGAAACCTTGTCTGTTCACCTTTATAACGCAATTGTGACACTGCTGCTTAATTGCCAATGTGTATTCAGTTGTTATTCAATAACATATACTGCATATCATAAAATAACTAACATTTGAAGAAAAAATAATATTTCAATTAATTGTGTTATCATTCCCTGTAAAGTCAACTTTGGGATGGGAAGCAATGAAATCACAAAGTTGTTCAGTGAAAATTGGCTTAGGTATGTATATCTATTTTAATGAAGTAATGAGATACAGTGAAGCCTGTCAACAGAAGAAGCCTGTCATTGCAGAATTATAAACATAATGCTGCTAAATGCTAATGTTCTCAAGTTGGTATATCAATATGATGGGATACGAGAGACGTGAACAGAAATAAGCAGGATCAACTAACTGTATCTTTAGTATAAAAATGTACAATTTTAATCTGTACCCGCTTTCATTAATTAATCATTGCTTTCCTTCACCTGAGACCAGCCTGAGACCTTATAGAAATATCTGAGTTCTACAATAATAAATCCATTTTGTTTATCTGTGTAGTAAGGAATACCTACTTGCGATTCTGCAACTGACTGATCTTACTGTAATAAAAATTGGAACATTTATATGAGTTTGTTGAATTAAGGTAAACTGACATGGTAATATTCAACATCGTCGATTTGGCTCATTTTTTTGCTGACGCGTTGCGAATTATTTTTACCATACCGTTTATTTACTTAATATGATGACGAGAAAAATGATGCAATTCGGGCACTATGTCACAATGTTGTCAAAATTTATACCGCTATTGGCTGAAGCACTGTGAAGTTCGATTCCGTTTGATGGCGATTGGCGCCATTTCATCACAGGGCATTATGCCAGCGCTGTGACATCGCACTTCTGTGACACCATGGCGTCACATCTCTAACTAGTCGTAACTTTTAATTACTAGTTTTAGCCAAATTTTCGTTCACGCCAATCATGTTTTGAGATTATATCTATAGAAACTTGAATTACAGCTCCAGGGCTCTACTCGAGAAAATATGGCAATTCAACCAAATTTAAAGGTAAACCGACAAGGCTTCACCTCGCCAAGTCGGCTAGCATAGGCGAGCATCTAACTTAATCATCACCATCTAAAATTTCTACACTTACTGCCGAACAGTAATAATTATTTCTACCTATTTCCACAATATTTTGTTGCAGCCTACCTTACAAAACCTTGTCTAAAATTCATTGTAATAATCTGATGTTGATTATTTATTTGGGTTTTCACCGAATCATAGGAGAGGACCAGAGGAGGATTTTCCCCAATCGGAAGAGGATCGATTCCAGAGTGAGAAATTGGATTAAGCGGCAGACTTGCCCGACTCCCCCAACCCAGCCTTTACAACCTTCAACACAGAGTAACCACAAACCCACCTTAATTGAGTTACAATAGGCTTTTCTGGCAACATAATTTCCGATATTCAGAAAATACGTGGTTGGGAGGGGCCATTGGGGCTTTCAGCTATAGCCACTGGTATTGGAAAAATGTGGTCGGGGTTCTCGTTGAAAGCTGTGGCTGCTCATCCTACCCATTCCCTAGATAGAGCTTATGCAAGCGAATACTCATGTACGGACATAAACCGGTGACATCATATCACACATGTGGTTGCCTGCAGTGTCAAGTTCCTAACAGCATAAAAAGTTCAAAATGTACACTGTTGGATTAGTGTACTGAGGCTGAGAGGTCTAACTTGTAGAGTGGAGGCACTAGATCTGAAAGCTATAGCCACACAGGGTTTGATTTCCAGGCCATCCCGCCTTTTTCCAATAGGGTGTTTTTCAGTGATAGCAATATATTGAGTTTGATCTGAGCACTTTAGGTTGGAAAGAAGGACCAAGAAACTTAATACTTTGTTGCGCCTCCACAGGCCTTCACCTTTTCTGGAATATGTCTTGGCATCGACTGTAGAAGATTCCTACAGTATTTGTTACCATTTTCCTTCCAACTCTTCAAGATCACTCACTTAATCAAACTCAATATTATGTTATCTCTGAAGGAAAAAACAGCTATTGAATAAAAGTGGGATGGCCAGGGAATCGAAATCCGGGTGGCTAGCTTTCATTGCTAGTACGTGCCTCCACTCCACAAGTTAGACCTCTCGGCCACCCCACGGTACCATTGCCGATTTCGAATCTGCTTTTGCCAATGTGTTTCCAATAACGTTGGGCACAATCTCTAATTTATACAACCCACCAATCTTCATAACCGGTGAAGATACATTTGAAATGGGCCTTGGCAGAATGAAATCTGATGCTAACGGGTTGTATACACAATCGAAGCATCTTAACCCGGGGGCCCTCCATCACCTATCACTATGCTAGCACGCAAGTGCGTTAACCTGCAGTCCAGGGACCAACCCATATGTGGGCTACAACACAATAATTTTTTAATGCACAATTTTATCAGGGCTCACAGCGAATCCATATGGAGATATTTTAATTAGCAGATGGGGGAAACCGGAGTACCGGAGAAAACTCATCACAAAATGGCAGGACAACAAGAAAACTCCTTTGCACATGCATGACCCAGGATCGAACCTGGGACCACAGAGGTACAAGGCGAGTGCTATACACAGTGGGCGGAAAGTCTATAACTGCAAGCAATCACTTCCAAACCATTGTATGTATCCCAAATTTGAATAGGGGGACAAATAGGAAATAAAGGGTT
>JAQFZQ010003093.1:0-11680 GCA_034696005.1 Glomeris marginata | reverse complement strand
CATCCCCTAACGTACGAAGTGACACATGACGCACGTACAACGCATGCGTTGTCGCGCCTTTGTGAACTAGGGCTTACTTTTTGGGTTGTATATGTTAATTTGTGCAGTACATGGACTTTTACCACTTCACAGGGTTAATAGCATTGGTGATAATCCTTGTAAACACATTCACTGAACAAATGGGGTTTCAAGAGATTGCGTTAGATGATGCAAAGGAGAACATCAATGTGGTCGGATGCACAAACTTCCAGATGCAAGACGTTTGGGTGAAAAACTTCCCAAAATTAATCACTGAAACCGCGTTCAGGTTAAACGATGTTAACGGGGATGGAATTCATGATGTGATATTAGGGTTTGGAACAGGTAAATTTGCCAGAAATTCGCCACAACGAATGTGATGTTGCTACGAAACTGATAATTTTGTGTTATTACAGGAGCAGATGGTTACAACGTTCCCAGTGTTGTATGTGATGTGTACTTTGAGGGGCAACATCCGTGTTTTGGAGGATTGTTAGCATTGGATGGGAAATCTGGCAATGAAATCTGGCGACATTACTCGGATCATGAAATATTTTCTGTCAATTGCAATGAGGATTTAAATGGAGATGGAATCAAAGACTGTCTTGGAGGTGGAAGAGCAGGGGTAATTTCAGTGATTTATCTAAATATTTATGTGGCATTTCAGATCTTGTGATAATTACAGTAAATTGCCATAAATTAAGTTCATATTTTCCCTGAATCAGGTGTTTCAGGCAGTCAGTGGTAAAGATGGGAAGCTCTTGTGGAATTTTGGACCCCAAGAAGCTAAAAATGACATTATGAACGTTTACACTGGGCAGTTCATCGCAGACAGTGATGGAGATGATATTCCTGATGTTTTAGTCATTCATGGAGGGGATCCCTTGGCAGAACCAGGTTTAGCATCCTTTAGATTCATAACCACAAAATCGGTATTAAACTTCGCATAAATCTCATCTAACTTAGGAAGCACTTATCGACTGACTGGAAGAATTATAATCTTAAGTGGTAAAGATGGGCAAGTGCTGCAATGGGTTGGAGTTCCGGATCAAAGGGAGTCTTATTATTCCCCTCAGATCATAACACACCCAGATGGTATAATTCCATATTCTACAGGTTGAAAATATATTTCCTTTTCGAAATCCTACTTATATTTGCTAACCAACAGGAACTGAGCTTGTCATTTTTGGAACGGGTGGCGAAACACACCCAGGTGGTTTATGGTATATTCCGTTGAATCACCTGCTGAAAGGGGATATTAAGAAGGTATAGACAATACATAAAATATAAAGGTCATGTTCGGAGTGTTACTACATTGTTTGCATCGTCTATTGTCAAGGCTCGTCTAATTTATCACGATAACCACAAAGGTGTGATGACACCACCAGTTTTGGCTGATATAAATGGGGATGGTGTTGAAGACATCATAATGGCCATGTTTAACTCAACAGTCATTGCTTTCGATGGCTTCAACTTTCGGCAAATATGGAACTACTCTTTCCCTATGTCTGAGTCTTACAACACTCCAGCTGCAGGTTATTTCAATGCTGATGACATCCCAGACTTTCTTGTAAAATATCAACATGGACCAGGTTTCCCAATTTACTACTATTCGCAGGTAGTTAGTTACTGCATATTTAAAAGTGTTATGTCTGCCGACCAGCTGTTGCATCTGCTTCTTTGAAGATTGTTGTCTGTTAATGGCAGCTGTATGGGATGCATGCAATGAACAGTAAATTACAATAAATAGTGTTGTGTGGTTGGAAGACCACAATTTTAGATGGAAAAACTGGAAGGCCTCTTCTTGTGAAGTCAATAAAGGACACAATTGGGGCACAATCGTCTGGATTAACAATCAGCGTTGAAGGAACAGGCAATTCAATCTTCCTTTATTGGACATCTGACTGCAAAGGTCATGAAGGGGAATCGCAGCAAACATTTGAATTTGTTAAAGGTACGATGCAGATGCTTAAATTGCAATTGAAAACCTAGATCATGCAATGTAATAGCTGATTGTTTTAAATTTAAAGGTACAAACGTTCATGAGCAGAGCAGATCAGATTTTTGCCAGCTACGGTTCAACTCACAGTTGATTAACAGGATGTATGCTATTAATAGACATATCCCAGCTCCTGGATTTCCTTTATATGAATCTGGTGATGAAAATATAATATAAGGTTTTATCATTTAGTACGTTGTTACAAAAATGTTTTACAATTTTCAGAGAGGAGAAAGCAAATGGAATACAACAATTCCGTGAACACATCAGCGATGGCCCAGGAATATCTGGCCACACATCCTGATGTCTTGGATGCTTATCAACGATACAACAATGAAAACACAATTAGTAATTACCAGGACACTCGCAGGAAAACTAAACCAGATCATGCTCTTAAAAATAATGGGAGGCTATCTAACAAGATAGGAAAATCCGGATATGTTGCACAGGTGATGATGACTACATTGCCTTGAGTGCTTTGTTTTGAAAATAAATCTTTCTGAAAGAGAAATTTAATGGAATAGGGACCGCCTCGTATGGGAGTTGCTCGTGGTAATCCTCAGCCGTCCGTTGAATACGAGGAAGATGTGCCATACCTAGAACCTCACACAGTGCGAAAGCATGGGCGGTTTAAATCAAAGCACCGCAACATGCAGACACAAAGAAGTGACAATGTCTATGAAGATGACTCGACTAGTCAAAGAACTACAAAAAATCACTGGCCATTACAAATGACCGACACGAATGGAGAAAACTACGGCATGGACTCCGTGAACCGCTACCCTGAGCAACACTTTGGAGACATGGACTACAATTACTACGGTAACGTTGATCCTTCCTATCGCTACCAAGCGCCTCAGAGGTATCCAGAAGAAAGCCAGGATTCTCCGTGGTACACTGACTACAATTATGGAGGCACCTTAAAGAGAAGTAAGAACATATTTTTAATTTAAATGTTCCAATAAAAGTAGCCTATAAAATTTTTAAAGGAAGCCTTATTTGCTAGGTACCTATTATAAATTTATGTCCGATTATTCTGAAATCTAAACAGATCGTGGAAAGAATCACAAATTTCGGACACGATCCACCAAAAGTTCAAAACGTGCCAAACGTCAGACTTCACAATCGCAGAATCGTTTTGCACGACATGTTGGACCTCATGATATGGATGGAATTCAACGTTTAATTTCAACAGGTATTAAATTAAAATACCAATTAACGGTATTGTGTTTATTATATAATGGAATATTTTTATGCAGGCACCCTGGCCCCAGCATGGATTTCAGATGGTCACAATGTGGATGTTATCTTTGCCACATATTGGTTCTTCCCATCCAAAACGCAAGCCATCTTACCTCAAGACAGGGACTGCATACAACAGAAAATGGCTGAGGAAGCTGAAAGATTCAAGCCCAGCAGTAAGATTACATAGTTAATTTACTACAGGCAACATGTGGTGTTTTAACAAATTGCCTCTGAATTATTATTTGATTAAGTAACAAAGTCAGAACAATACTACTGTGTCAGACATAACGAGTTCCGTTTATACAGTATTTTTTGTTTAATTTGTTTTTCGAATGTAGGCAAATACTATGGGATGGATCATGATGCATATGAAGAAACGGCAACAAGGGAATGTACAACAACATCTGGCTCTTCGCCACATTCCGATAATCGAACTTTCCAAAGCCAATCCGATTATGATCCATTCAACATACACATGGGGCAGATGACCGTGTACAGGTTGCGACTGCGATGTGACTGCCAAGGAGACATGAGAGTGGAAAGAGCAGGACGACATTGCGGTAAAATTTTGCCATTCGAAGAGCAAGGTTGGGCCGCTTACATGGGCACAAACGGTGATGGCCATTTCATCCCAAAAAAGTAAACTGAAGCCATGCCATTAAAAAAAAGTAAATATACACATGCAGCAGCAGCAGCAAGGATATCAAATTAAATCTGAAGGATATATGCATACTGCATAGCAAAGTAGCTTTCCTTGTTATTTTACCAGGTGTTGATGTTACGAATCATGCACTTGTTCATTTTAAATATGTATAAGTCTATATATACTCAATGCGTTTTCAAATTATACTAATGTATTTTTCAAGGGTGATTACATGTGGGGGATTCTTTGGTTATGTTTTGTATATAATTATCAAACCCTGCAAGCCGTAAGCATTTGTTTTTTGGGATTAAAAACCAATGTCAAATCAAAGTTTGGTTTATCCATGTGGTTTCTAATATATTTATCGCTTACTGTAATATCAAGATATTTTAAAGATTATTATGATGCAATATTTGACAATCTTCAGCGATTGCCGAATAAGGATTGTGGGAAAGTTACACTTGCAAACGGTGCATTGAAGGTATTGGTATTCAAGTGTGGTCAGAAATTGAGGACATGGGGTTTTATTGGTGGACTGTGCTGGTTAGTATTTGCTTCTGGTTTGGATCAAATGCATTGGGTAAGTTTAATGCAGAATGGCAATGTATATTTACAGTAATTGCAATTTATATTTAAACTTGATAAAATAACTTCAGTTTTAATTGTTTTTGTAGAAACATCACAGCCATGTGTGGCTTTAAATCTGGGAAATGACCGCATTGTATGTGTGTGCAATTCCACATATTGTGATAGCATTGGAAGTATTAATCAATCTGATAATGAAGTCGGTACATATATAAGTGTCACTTCATCGAAGAGTGGACAAAGATTTGAACACCAGCGAAAGTCTTTCTTACTTGATAATGGTAACATGCAATGAAATTCAAAACACACGTTTTATATACGATCAAAACATGCACTTGATTATAAAAATGAAAAATGTTCTGAAGGTATCAAGGTTGAAAATGAATCTGCCAACATTGAAATCAACTCTGACATAAATTACCAAACAATTTTTGGATTTGGAGGAGCCTTTACGGATTCCACGGGTTTGAACCTTCTTCAACTCAGCTTGGACACTCAAAACAACTTACTGAAGTCCTACTTTGGAACATATGGTAATTACATGCATTCTCATGCATCGATATCTAAAGATGCATCATTGAATAAAGTTGTGCTTTAATTTTTCACAGGTATAGAGTACACCATTGGTAGGGTTCCAATCGGAGGAACAGACTTTTCTACACGACCATACAGCTATGATGATGACCATGATGGAGATTTCAATCTTACTCACTGGAGTTTGCAAGATGAAGATATTAATTTCAAGGTCAATTTCCCAATTGTACTATGTTTACGGATACAATTTATTCAAACTCGTAACTGAGCTTTGCATTCACAGATTCCAATTATACATCGTGCAATAGCATATAGCTCTACCCCTGTTTCATTGTTTGCATCAGCATGGAGTGCCCCAACTTGGATGAAAACCAGTGGAACATTTAACAGAAGTGGAACACTCAAGGGAGATGTTGGAGGACCCTATTACCAAACGTGGGCAGATTATTACATAAGGTAAAATGCAAACTTATTTCTATGTTATTTATAATTGTGTTGGTGGTGTTGTAATTAATGGTCGACATCTGTATTGCCTGTAACTGAAGATTCTTGGATGCATACAAGGCCCACGGCCTGAACATGTGGGGTTTAACTGCACAGAATGAACCCTTAGATGGATTCGTTCCTGAATTTTCCTTCAACTGCATGGGATTCAATTCTAGTATGCAAGCAGATTTCATACAATTTAACCTAGGACCAAACCTCGTGAAATTCGGATATGGAGACTTGAAACTTATGATATTAGATGACCAGAGGGTCAATCTGCCAGGTTGGGCAGAAGATGTAAGTTTCTGCATTACCGCATAAACTGCTTGATTAGTATATACTATTTTTCAGAGCAAGAGCATTCCAGATGCCCCTCCTCTCCCCATACAAACTTATACAGTTTGTACGGGGAAGGGGCGGGGCATCTGGTATGCTTTTACTCTGAAAAATAGTATAGTAGGTATGTTGAGTGGTGCTTTTCTTAGGTCCTTTCTGTCAGTGAAGCTGCTAAATACGTGTCAGGAATTGCAGTACATTGGTACACTGACAGATTTCAAACACCTCAAGGGTTGAACGCAACTCATCATCTCTTTCCTGAAAGATTTCTTCTTGCAACTGAAGCATGTGAAGGTTATTTGCCATGGGATGAATCAATTGTTTTAGGAGACTGGAATCGTGCGGAAAATTACGCTTTTGACATTTTAGAGGTAAATGCATCAATAATTAATATTGAGGGAAAATGTGCAAATTACTTCAATTTGTGCATTGTGCTCATTTAAACCAAATACTATGTAAATACTGCTATTGTAATTTTCATATACTAGGATCTTGCCAACTGGTTTATTGGTTGGGTTGACTGGAACTTGTGTTTGGATCAGAACGGTGGTCCCAATTGGGCATCTAACACGGTTGATAGCGCTATTATAGTCAACCCTGAAACAGACGAGTTTTATAAGCAACCCATGTATTACGCGATTGGACATTTTAGGTAAGCACACATCACTTATTTAATAAACATGTCTTTTGCATGAACTAAGAAATTTATATTCTGCGCAGCAAATTTGTGAAGCCCGGCTCAGTACGCATCGGCGTATCTGCAACTGGTGACTTTCCTCGGCAAGCAGATGTAATCGCATTTGATGGACCTGATGGCTCAACTGTAGTCGTCATATTAAATAGGTAATGTTCGTTATCATTACAATCTCTGAGAAGTCATTTGGAAATATATATGTTACATCATATTTTATCGCAGGTCTGATAATGTTGTCAATGTAGCGATTTCTGACAAACGGATACCTGGGAATAAGATAAACGAAGAAGTGCCAGCTCATGCAATTCAAACGTTGATATGGTGGAGATAACAAATGTTATGAAAAGTGTTGTAATATAATTCTGAAAGCTGAAACGACGCTTTTCAATTAAAAATACATTTAAAAAATGGTGCTGCTTAAAATTCTATTCTGCACAATTATGACTGAAATGTCCTACTCAACGTTTATACATATGTCAGTCAAAAATTATATACAGGGTGTTCCTAAACTGCCTGTACAACTTGATGTGGGTGATAGCGGACACCATGACAAACTGGCAAACATTTTTCACCAAATAATGTGGGGTTGCAAATGGGCCCTTTCACTGATGGTCTCTGTCCTTTCCATTGCGTGTTACATACCTGGTCCACCAACAATTGTAAATGTCCCCTTCACAGTGAAAGAGGACACTTGCAACCACACATTATTTTACAAAAAATGTTCGTCATGGACCGCTATGACCCACATCAAGTTGTACATATGTATATGCGTATTGCCGATGTTTGAGCTGTCATCACGTGCTGTGTACAAATCACTTTGTAAACTGCAATTACATTATTTTGGCTGCATTTCAAAAATACTCCTGCAAACAAATGAGAAGAACAAATACAGGGTGCAGCAGAAAGATCTCCCCGATTTGGGAAGACCGTAGCTAGGGGTAGGGTGGGGGTACAGCAGTGTGGATTGTATCATTAGACAGCTGTGGTCATGCCGTTTTCAATACACATCATGGCTTGGACAGGAGAGCATTGCGCGTTTGTTGTTGGGTAGTTTTTTTATTTATCGGGAACGTATGGGATCACGTCGATCGAGCGCGAAGCGGTTACGGTGCGTTGTTATCAGCGAACTGCTATTTTAACGCACTCATCAATAACAAAAGCGCAGTGCTCTCCTGTCCAAGCCATGATGTATATTGAAAACGGCATTACCACAGCTGTCTAATGACACAATCCCCACTGCTGTACCCCCACACTACCCCTAGCTACTGTGTTCTCAAATTGCGGAGGTCTTTTTATCGCAACCTGTGTTCCCGTTTTTCTTTGCTGTACCATTACCCCCCTCCCCCTTTCAAGGCTCTCATACTCATTTTTTATTTTTTGGCCATTATCCAGATCATAAAGCAAAAGTACAGGTACAGTTCAGCATAGTTGCTGGATGTCCGGATTGGATGTTATACCAGCTGGCAGCCAAAAACGGAATTGTGTAACACGTACATCTATCTAATAAGTGTTTCTTTATCTAAATCTTTTTACCTCGCTGCGCTTTAAAGATACGCGCTGCTTCCACATCAGAAATATTAGATATGGCTTGTTACTAGCTAACCGTTTAACCGTTTTAAATCAGTTTGTTCGGAGTCAAGGATGAAGTGCACCATGAGCAAAATTGCTGTGGCAGTCGTTTTTGCTGCTTACCTGGTATTCCAGGTTTCTAGTAAGGATTATGTTGTATATTATACTAAAGTATTACATTGAATCCATAGTAGCAATACTAATTTAATTTCCCCAGGCGAGTATCAACCATGTGTTCCTCGTGACTTTGGCGAAGACAGCACAGTGTGCGTTTGCAATGCTACATATTGCGATTACATTGGAGAAGTTAATGCAGATGACTTGCAGCCAGGAACATATTTCCGCTTCATTAGTTCCCAAGATGGGAAACGATTTGAAAAGGAAATTCGATCAATAACTTCTGACAAAGGTATATTGAGACAATGGGATGATGTTCAATAATGAAATGATAGATAATACAGCATGATATGTTTTATGCTTATATTTATTTGGAATATAATCTGATTTTATAGTAGCAGCAAATGTGAACAACACTGTGTTCGTTAACTTGGATCGTCAAGTAACTTATCAAACAATAATGGGATTTGGAGGAGCTTTTACAGATGCTACAGGTGAAACATTGCTGACTCTCAGCCCAGCAGCTCAAGATAATTTGTTGAAGTCTTATTTCACGAAAGATGGCAAGTATAGATACAGTAGTTCCAAAGAATGAATGATATATGTTGATTCAAATCAATGCATTATAACTTAGGGATTGAATACGTCTTCGGAAGAATACCAATTGGTGGGAGCGATTTTTCTTCTCGACCATACACATATGATGATGATCATGAAGGTGACTTCAACTTGACATATTGGAGTCTGCAGGATGAGGATCTGAACTACAAAGTAAATTTTTGTGTACATATTTCCAGTCAGGTTATTGTTATCACTGTCAGCTCACACTATAAGAGCCCTATTTGTCTTGTCCAAATTTGTCTATTACATATTTTTGTCAGAGTATTACTGCAAATAATCCAATAGGATACCTTCTACGGGGAGTATAGTGTTTTGAGGCCAACAAGAGTAATGGCGGTTAAAGACTGTCCAGCACATTTGTGGATTGCAGACTCAATTGTAAGCAATAGAATCCTAAATAATAATATAAGCCCAAAAACCTCTTCAGATTCCAATCATACATCGTGCCATGGCCATGAGTCCTGAGCCCATTTTGTTTTTTGCTGCACCATGGAGTGCACCTACATGGATGAAAACAAATAACGATTTCATTGGTCAAGGTTCATTGATAGGCGAGCCAGGCGGACCGTATTACAAAACTTGGGCAAATTACTTCATAAAGTAATGATTACACATCATTTCTATCAAACTGCATGTGGCATATGTACATATAACAACTTGTATGTGGAATTGTTAAATCTACAGATTCCTGGATGCTTATAAAGAACATGGCATTGAACTATGGGGCTTAACGCCTCAAAACGAGCCACTTGATGGGCTTATTCCCAATTTTACATTCAATTGCATGGGCTTGACAGCAGAAATGGAAAGAGACTTCATACGTCTAGACCTCGGTCCTGCATTAGAGAAAGCAGGTTATGGTAACATCACTTTAATGATTTTGGACGACCAAAGATCTCTTTTACCCGGTTGGATTGAAACGGTATTAACATGAATAATAATTTCTCTAGGAATACAAATGAAAATAAGTTTTTAATACGTACCATATCCTGCTTTTGAAGGTCTTGAATGATACAGAGACAGAGAAATATGTCTCAGGAATTGCTTTGCATTGGTATTCCAATCTCTATTTTCCTGTGGAGGTTGTGAATATCACACACGAGAGGTTTCCTGACAAATTCTTATTGGCCACTGAGGCCTGTGAAGGCTGGCTGTTTTTTGAACGAGATGTAATCTTAGGAAGCTGGCAAAGAGCAGAATCATATGCCCATGACATTATGCAGGTAAATATGCAACCTTTGGCCTTAAACAAAAGAAACATTTGTTTATGCCATAAGACATGCAATAGCAAATAGCAATGTGATGGTGCATCATTTTTCAGGATCTCCACAACTGGGTAGCTGGTTGGGTTGACTGGAATATGTGTCTGGATATGACTGGTGGACCAAATTGGGCCCTGAACAATGTCGATAGCCCAATAATAATCAACCCACAAGCTGATGAATTTTACCATCAACCTATGTATTACGCGTTAGGCCATTACAGGTAAATCTATTGTAATTTTGTCAACAATTTTATTTATCACCGTTTCCACTATAATAGAACTGAACATATATCTGTTTTGCTAGTAAATTTATTCGACCTGGTTTTCAACGCATTGAATTAAGAGGTGATGAATTTCCGTCACAGACTAATGCAATTGCATTTAAGGGAACTGACGGTTCCATTGTAATTGTAATTCTTAATAGGTAAGGTATAGATAGTATTGGGGTTGTTCATGAATGACGCATACTATATGTTTTAAGGACAAGATAAACATGGGTCACAAGTCAAAAATTACTTGTAATAAATAATTTCGCAATATATTTGGTTATTGCCTTTCGTCAATATATAATTGGAATAGCTGATACGGTAGGGATTGAAATCCTCAGCAAAGTAATATTGATCATTTATGAACGATCCTACAACACACTAGTACTATTATAAACATGAGAAATGAAATGTGTTCATTTAATTTTCCTAGGTCTGATGAAGCATTCAGTTTTATACTTGCAGAAGACAATTTAACAGGCACTGTGCAAGAGGAAGTAGCCCCTCATTCAATTCAAACTCTAATTTTGAGAATTTAAGCAGTAATATCATTTAAATATACAGGGTGTATTTGAAATAGGTGAACAAACTTACAGGGTATATCATCTGCATACAAACGAGACATAAAGTTCCTATAAATTTAAAGGAACTTTGTCATGTTTTCATGCTGGGAATACCCTGTATGTTTGTCCACCTATTTCAGATAAACCATAAAATTTATAATTTATATCAAAGCTATTAGGATTTTGATGAATTAAGGACATCAATAAAAAACGCAAATTATATCTTGCAAGATATCAAAAACCCGCATAGATCAGGACAAACATTCAAGAAATAGCCAAGCACATATTTTGTCCAAGGTAGTAGGGAGATATACGTACAATGTAATTCATTGAGGTCCGAACCCCCCTGTTCATTTTCGACAGACTTGAACAAAACGATTTGGATATTTTGTGTATATGGATCTCATGAAGAATCCGGTAAAACAATTTTCACTGACCTTGGTAAAGACTTTCAAGGTCATTTAATGTATCGTTTCCACGGTTAGAGTTAGGACCCTACAATTCCTATGGCAATGCATAGCATCTGACGTCACAGCCTTAAAAAAGTTGCTCAAAAATATGAAAAGGCTGGAACCTTGAAGTCATGATAGGGGGAAAATATATCATCGGATTTCAATCTGCCAGCATCACGGTTGCGAGAAAATCGAGTTTTTGTGGTAAGACTGCACCCAAATTTCAAATGCGTTTTTCTCAGTAACCGTGCGTGCTACAGCGTTGAAATATAGCCAGAAAGTATTGTA
>JAQFZQ010003092.1:0-11682 GCA_034696005.1 Glomeris marginata | reverse complement strand
CTTGTTTCGGTTTTCCGGGCGCCGTTTAGCCTACAAGCTGCATGCTGCCCGTTTTCGGGCGGTATATAGTCACTTCGAGCTATCAGCACACGTTGCGTAATCGCAGGGGGATAAAACAAACATGGCGGCGGGAAAAACAACGCTGGAGATTTTAAAAGAATTGAAAGAAAATATGAAGCTCGTTACCGATCAGCTATCCGGTATTTTATAATGAAACCTCATATTTTGGTACTACGTAAATTTACTTATAGCAATTTATATTGTCTTAGATGATAAAATTTCACGAACTTCAAATGGTGACGTGCAATCTGAGCTGGTCGACTTGACCGAGTTTTGGAAGAAATTCGGTAAGTTTCATGTTTATGGTTTGATCTTAAAAACGAATTGTGCTAATAAAATACCGTTACTCGATTGTTTTTCTGCAGAATTGTCATCAAAAGCTGTATCACACGAAGCAACAAAAATTAGCGTTGCTTTCGGTCAACTTCCCCATCCTGATGCAGTCGGTGTTGCCTCAATTCGACATAAACTTGAAACTGCATGTCTCTCGCTTGTTTCTACATTTTACAGTCTCACAAAACCCTTCGGTAATATTATAATAATCACAAATATACCACTTAAAACAGTGCTGCAATATTAAATACAAATTTGGCAGGTGCTGTGCTGCAGACATGTGTAAGAAATGCCACAATATCACTTTTTGAAGCTGTTACTGGACTCGTGTCAGAAATAGAAGAAAGCCACAAATCTCCTGGGTTGATTTAATCTGTGTACACTATATATTTTACAAAAAAAATTTACCAATTAACGCACATTACAGGTGCCGAAAGACTCAGCTTCGATACACGGGTGAAGTGTGGGAAAAATGCTCCTTACTTCAAAAATTGCCCAGAAGTATACATAGAGTTTGTTATACACTTAATTGCTGTAACACCTGGGAAAACATGCAAGCATTATAATGTTGTATTTGCAGGTAACAAAGAAGCTGTTGGGAATGCGATAGAAGCCGAGCGAGGACTTGTGGCGGATGCCGCGCAAGAGCTGCAAGAAGTACGGCAATCAGAAATATGATTATAATTGGTGAATAAACCTAAATAATTGGTTTAAAAAAGGCCGTTAAAGATAATGATGCTGGTGAAGAGGAAGATGATGAGCCGATGTGGACACCTGAGGAATTGGGGCTTGTGACGCCGTGCGTAGGTCTCGTAAAAACTGCTCAAGTGACTCTGAAAAAAGTTCGCGAAGTAAGGGATTATTTTAGGGACAGTTTTTAAAAGAATTCATGTATTAATGAAACGCTTATCATAGGCGATTTTCACACTTGGTGCATGTGATGCTCAGCCAATCATCGCAGAGTTGGACACAATCTGTGAATCGGCGAAAAAGGTTAGCCCTGCTGTTGACGATTTTGTCGGCACACTCTACCCACCAATGCAGAGGTCAAACATCCTACAAATGGTAATGGCAATTTATAAAAACTGATACACCAATCCGAAAGAAAATTTAATTTGTTTCTTTTAATTAGGCAAATGCATTAAATGCTACTCTCGGTGATCTGTTGAACGCTGTAAGGTATGGATAATTTGACTGTTTTATATTACAAGTGAGGTTAAGTTGCATTTGCAATTTAAATACTGCTTTGCAGGGATAGTCATCTTTGCCGTGACGTTGATCAATCGTGGATCAAGTTCGTGACCGAAGCACTCGAGCATAACTTCCGAAAAGTCCAGGAAGCTCATTCGCACCGCAGCGGTTAAATATTCCGATGATCGTAATGATTAATGTGGAAATGTCCTTGCAGAATAAACAGTTCAATGGGAAATAATTGCCTCGTCTTTATAAATAAATTCAGCATTGCCAATCGCGTGAAATTACGTAATACATACAAACATAAATTGTGACAACCGCTAAAATTCAGTTGCAAACCTGATTTAATGGTGGAAATCATGTGACATTTGGGTGACGATTAACATGGGATAGTCATTTGGAATAAATGGTACTGAGCTCTAACCAGCGTTTGAATGATCATCAAACTTACAGAGGTTTTCCTTATACCAATAAATTACCTAGTCCAGGGGTATGTTTTGAAGGAAAGAAGAGAACATCTTGAATCCTGCACCTGGTGCATCTTCAGGTACCATGTGACCACTGCCTAGAACAGTCACGTACTGCAAGTTGGCGAATTGTTTCACAAATCCAGTGGTGAACGTGTCATAGGTCCAGGCTCTTCTTGATGTGACGACCTTATAACGATTAAGAGTTTACGTTGAATTAAATAAAAATCACAGAGTATAAAAATTTAGTGAATAATGTATGCTTACTGGGAAACCCAAGTCGTTTGTGAACCATTGGTCACCGAGGTAATTGCAAGCCATGTCCGTGTCTCCGTTGTACACAAGACCACGGTATAAACCCTCACCCAATATGCGTTGGTACTGGCTTGTCATGTTGTCATAATTTCTTTGGAACAAGACACCAACTGGATCGCTAGAAATACAAATAAAATATTGCGTACATTTAACCAATTTAACTCAGAACAAATTAACATAAAGATAGCAACAACATCATAATATAAAAACAAAGTAATTCACAAATTCTAAATTTCATTTGAATATTGTCCTCCCGAAAGTGGACTAAAAAAAATTAGTCTATAGACTCATTGTAATGTTCCCTTCCACGGAAATCTTTAGTAAAAGGCGAAAGATTTACCCGCGTTTTTGAAAGGAAACCAGAGTTGTCAAATTAAAACATGTTTAATCGCAGTTTACATAGGTACAATGTGTGACTGTCAGGTACTGTTGTTAAAACAATTTTATAAAGGATTATAAATGCAAATAATGCTAATATACAAAACAAATTCGTCGATTCACCTATAAGAAGCTGGAGTTAATATGTATAGTTTGTAAACAATGATAAACCAATGAGGTGGGTTGTCATATTATTAGATTAATAATTACATTTATTGCGGAGTTACGAAGATTATTAACAACAGTACCCGTCAATCACACCGCATACACATTTATAGTTCCAATTAGACTGACAAAAGTTGACAACTCTGGTTTCCTTTCAATAAAGCGGGTAAATCTTTCGCCTTTTACTAAAGATTTCCGTGGAAGGGAACATTACAATGAGTCTATAGACTAATTTTTGAAATTTTCCTTCGGGAAGACAATAATCAAACCAATTTTAGAAAATATACTTTTACTAAAAAGTAGGAGTTCTTTGGAGCAACTGCACATACCTCAAACTATTGTGAATGTGGCACAATATTCAGCCACAGACAACAACAGATTAGTTTGCTAGATATTTTGATAACTTAAAATTCTAAAATTGATTTGTTTGCTGCCCTCCAGAAAGAGGGCTACAAAAATTAGTCTTGTAGACTCATTGTAATGTTCCCTTCCACGGAAATCTTTAGTAAAAGGCGAAAGATTTACCCGCGTTTTTGAAAGGAAACCAGAGTTAACAAATTGTACCTTCCAAATGTGCCTTATATTTTCATCGTGTGACTTCCGGTTACCATTGCTATTCATTTGACATCCCAGTTAATAAAGGCACAACAACATGTTTGCAACTTCTATTGAAACTTGACGCCTAATAATAATGTCCCACGTTATTTCACATAAGGAAATTGTGATAATTACAGGAAAATTATCCAAAATCATGCAAATGAAGCGAAAATGGGGTAAATTGTATTCTCAGTTAGCGAGTGGTGCAGGAAAGCAACCCGAATCCCCACCTTCAAATGAGAGCAGGACTTGACTAGCTTGTTACATGCCAAGATTGGATGAGGTTATGAAATGTTTTATACATTAATTACTTTACACATTATTGTGCATGTAATAAATAATTGATAATATCACTCTTGATAATATTGAAGATGCATGAAAATGAATATTACATTAGTTCAGCGTTAACAAGAAATTTTGAAAGACATTACCTGCACATTGTCCAATCAAGAGCTTCAGCTGGAATATGCAATGCATCTCTAACTTCTTGCAGGTTAAGATAATTTGCAACGTGCGCATTGTCCAGACAAGGTGCGTCGGAACGAATGCTGTTCTGTTGTTGGAGCAACTGAAACCCAAATTTACCAATGTCAGTACTTATCTATATACTCGTGAAGATACTGTATTTGGAAATGAAACAACGTTACCTTTTCTGCTAGCATTTTGCCATAACCCTGTTTGCGGAAGAGGTTACTCAAATCAGCTCGGAGTCTTCCGGACGACGAAATGCAAGGTTTGTAAAGACTGTACACGTTCAAGCCAGCTACGTTAATTGCCGTATTTGCTTCGGAAACCTTGAAATGGTTTCTCATTAAAATATTTTATAATCACGTTCAGCTTCATTAGTTAAATGTCACTTACGAAATCCTGGCAAGTTTGATCAGTCGACGAGCTGAAGGCACATCGTAGGGAAATGTCTCCGGGGCAGCAGTTGCTCTGCAGACCGGCCATGATGCTAAATATAATTTACAAGTTTTTTCTTATAAGAAAACCAGCATGCGAATTGCTTTCTGATATACCAGACTACAAAAGAAACTTACTAATCGTCAAATAACCCATGAGCATAGGCGAAATAAAGGTAGGAGTCATCGTTGATTTCATAACTGCTGAGTGCATTGCCAACACCGAAACCCTGCGTCAATGTTGCTTGTTAGTATAATTAGACTGATATCAATACTGCACCTTCTTCAGATAAAAGTTACTAGCCTTGAAATTAAAGGAGGTTTCTTCGATGATTTTGACAGACAGTGTTGGGACGTAGATTCCAGCATAGCTCTCTCCAAAAATGTAGAAGTCATTGGTTGTGAACTGAGGGAATCTTTGGAAGAAAGCCTGTACTGCCAAGAGGTTATCGGCAGCTGTAGAATCATCTGAATGACGAACGTCATGATCAGGAGCGTAAGAAAAGCCAACACCAGCCGGAGACTCCAAGAACACCACATTGGCTATCTGTACACATTAAGACATACAAGCATTTTAAGAAAAGTTGCTTAAAATCTGAGAACAGTAATTGTCATGGAGCTGATCCATACCCTGTTCCAGCTGTAAGGGTTAAGATTAAGTGTCTGGCCATCCGGGTTCACACGAAACGGTCCCAACTCTCTCAAAAAGCCGTAAAGTGATGAACAGCCTGGGCCGCCATTCAACCAAAGTATAACAGGATCAGTTGCTGGGTTTGATTGACTCTCCACAAACCTACGAAATTAGCAATTAATTCATATGTAATGAAAACAAATTTACAAAATTAAGGAATGATATTGAATTCATTTACCAATAATGAAGTTGTTGACCACGGTTCACGGTGAAATAGCCAGAGTACTGTGTGAAGTTGATGGCATCAATGAGCCCAGGCAAAGATGTCACTTGATCTTGAGCAGCAGTTTGGGCATGGGTGGTTCGAATAACCCAAGAAGGTCCTGGCACTGTCAGAAGCACCAGTGAAAGAATCAACGTCTTCATTTCCATTTCTAGCATAATTGAATAATCTCACAATTAATTTAAGTTTTAAGTACAATTTGCAATGAACAAGAAAATTGCAAGTACCACTGTACCTTTTCAGCTAGCACTTCAAAGTGAACTCACAATATAACGATGACTACGAAACGTAATGTCATTGATATTATCTGCTGAAGAGATACTGAGATCTTGCTTGTCTCCACACTTTGAACTGCTGTTCACTTGAAATAACTACAAAAGATTGCATTTGTCATTGGTAACAGTGGCTGGTATCCGGGTTAAATCTGGGACGCATTGCATCAGCAATAATTATCAGAGTAACCTCGCGTAAAATAACCTTAACATGCTCTACTGAATCTTGGTATTTTCATTTGAGCTGTAAGCAATTAAACAGCTCATATCTTATCACAACAAACATGTACTAATGGGTGCAACCATCATTCGATTATATAACACAGAAGGTCTGTTGGCACAGAATGCTCCAATGTCCTCAATAAAACACACACTACTTATCTGATCCATGCAATGCATGCAATAATACATTTTATTCATAATTCATGCAATTGATACCTATAAGTATGCATATTCAAGTTTTCTTCAATCCAAAGGCTTATTTTGAAGGAAATACGAGAATAATTTGTAGCCAATCTGGGGTTTTTCCTCTGGAACCATGTGTCCCGATCCCTGCAAAGTACATACCCAATATACATCAAAAACACTGTTGGATAAATGTTTTCATATAAAATTTCAGTTGAATATATTCCAAACCAGAACAGTAACGTAGTTCAGATTGGTATACTCCTTAACATGTCCAACAGTGTACCCATCAAATGTCCACGGGCGCCTTTCGGATACAATCTGCGAAAGTAATAACTTAGTTAATAAGTAGCTTGTATTTTGTTTTAAGAACTTACAGGAAGAAGGAGGTTGTTTGTAAACCACTGATCCCCCAGATAGTTGCATGCCATGTCAGTGTTGCCATTATACAATATCGCTCTCAGGTTGGGCTGTGCCAGCAGGTAATCATAGTGTGGTTTCATATTTCGATAAGTTCTTCTGTACAGAACGTTGACTACATCGCTTCAAAGCAAACACACAATTTCATGTAAGTAATACCGCCTAACCAGCTTATACTATTGCATTTGCAGCTAATGACAAACACCTGCAAGTTGTCCAACCGCGGGCTTCTGGCGAGATGTGGAGGGCATCGCGGACTTCATCCGTATTTAGGTATGTGGCTACTTCAACTGAATTGGTGCAAGGAGGGTCAATTCTAGTATCCTGATATTTATCTCTCTTTGCCAGAATCTGGTCACAGATAACAAATTGCAATAAATTAAACAAGTTGCGAACAATCAAACAAGTGTCAAATTGCTACGTTCACATAAAGTATGAAATTATATCCTTCGGTTGGACAAATTTCATAGCATTGTTACATTTTATAGATGGCACATACATTTTCAGCAATCTTTGAGCCAATTCCCAGCTCCCAAAACAGATTACTGAATTCTGCTTTCAGCATCGAACGGTCCACACAAGGCAAGTACAGACTATATACGTTGGTACCATCCAGTTGAACTTGAAGATTGGCTTCTATAACCTGTGCCAAAAGTGTAAAACAACTTTAATGTCACACACTATTCAACGTAAGGAATATTGAAAGCTTTAAAAGGCAGTTTACCGCAGCTTGACACGCTGTATTTGCCAAATCATGGTAATTGCAAAAAACAGCCACATCCCCTGGAACACAGCACTTTGCCCGTATGTCTTCTATTTGGCTACAATTGCACAGACAATATATAGAACAAGGTCAATTGTTGATTACAGTAGCCCCAATAAATTCCAACTTACAAGTCATCTATCAGTCCATGCCCGTAAGAAAAGTACAGGTACGAGTCATCGTTCATATCGTAATCAGACATTCCATTCCCAATGCCAAAACCCTGTAAATGTTTACAATAAATAGGTATGGCACCACTAAGTAATATAGGAAACAAAAAATTAAGTCTATATTACTTTAAAGTTGAATCCAGCAGACTCATTAACAATCCTGTAGGATAGAGTAGGTATGTAGATGCCACCATAACTTTCGCCAAAGATGTAAAAATCATGTGCGGAAAATTGAGGATATCTCAGAAAGAATTGTTCCAGGGCAAGAAGATTGTCAGCAGATACTATGTCATCATTGTTGTTCAAGTCACCATCGGGTGCATAAGAGAACCCAACACCAGCCGGGGATTCCAAAAACAATATGTTGGCAGCCTAAAATTGCACATAAATAGGAGTTAAAGTGTTTAACTCTCACACAGCCAAAATTTGAAGCGTATGATAAAATTTTTACTTTAGTCCAGCTGTTGGGATTGAGCGTAACAGTCTGGCCATCAGGAAGAACCTTGAATGGGCCGATTTCCCTCTGCAATAAAACACATGAATCACTCTTGATAATATTTTCAAACATAAACTGGTGCCTACAAAAAGTCCATATAGAGAGCTGCAACCCGGTCCACCGTTGAGCCACAGAACTAATGGATCATTCACTGGGTCGTTTTCGCTTTCAATGAACCTAAATTGCCAAAAACAAACTGCAAATAAATATATGAAAAGCGTATACTACATAACATTTGAGCAGAATTACCAATAGTGAAATTGGTGGCCACGGCTGACTGTCAGATATCCAGAGTAATGTCTGAAGCTTATCGGCTCTGAAAGTCCAGGCAATGATATCACTTCATCAGGATTCTGGGCAAATGCTGTTGAATATACCCAAAGAAACAAAAAAAGTGAATAGGATTTCATCGTTATACTGCAAGCAAAATCGCAGATGAACCATCAAATAAAAAATCTGAAGAGCGAAGTGAAACAAGTGAAACAAAGTGCGGTGTATCGATTTCACAGATTACGTTATCATAGTATATTTCTCAATCTTATAGATAAACAATGAAAAGGTAACACTTTGTTAGAACAGAAAAATTTATAAGGTAAATTGCTAACTGAATTGCAACTTGGACAGCATGAACACAATAAATAATTCACAAGTTCTGAATTTCAATTGAATATTGTCCTCTGAACGAGGACTACAAAAATTAGTCTATAGACTCATTGTAATGCTCCCTTCCACGGAAATCTTTAGTAAAAGGCGAAAGATTTACCCGTTTTGTTGAAAGGAAACCAGAGTTGTCAACTTCAAAAGTGTTTAGCCGCAGTTTACATAGCTGCAATGTGTGACTGTCAGGTACAGTTGTTAAAACAATTTTATAAAGGATTATAAATGTAAATAATGCTATACAAAACAAATTCGTCGATTCACCTATATAAGCAGAAGTCTAACCTTGGTCTAACTATGTATAGTAGCTTGTAAACAATGATTAACCAATGCGGTGGGTTATGAAGATTAGCAACAGTACCCGTCAATCACACCTCATACATATTTATAGCTATAATTAGAGTGACAAAAGTAAACTCTGGTTTCCTTTCAATAAAACGGATAAATCTTTCGCCTTTTACTAAAGATTTCCGTGGAAGGGAACAAAACAATGAGTCTATAGACTAATTTTTGAAGTCTTCCTACGGGAAGACAATAATCAAATGAATTTTAGAACATGTACTTTTGCTTAAAAAAAGTTTTAACTTTTATTAAAAAGTAGAGTTCTATAGATCAGCTGTACATATCGCAAAACTATACATTGGAATGAAAAACATGTGCGGAGAAACAGTGATCATATGGATGTTTTGCATGGTCACCAATAATTGTATATCGATATTATATTTTGGTGAAATTACCTTTGAAAAATAAATTTGTTAACAAGAACAGCTTATTTCGTAGAAATTTTGATAACATAAAAATTGTCAACCAAGCTCAGCCTTGCTTTCCCGAAAGAGGACTACAAAAATTAGTCTATTAAGACTCATTGAAATGCTCCCTTCCACGGAAATCTTTAGTAAAAGGCGAAAGATTTACCCGCATTTTTGAAAGGAAACCAGAGTTAACAAATTGAACCTTCCAAATGTGCCTTATATTTTCATCGTGTGACTTCCGGTTACCATTGCTATTCATTTGACATCCCAGTTATAATAAAGGCACAACAACATGTTTGCAACTTCTATTGATACTAGACGCCTTATAATACTGTCCCACGTAATTTCACTTAAGGAAATTGTGACAACACAAGAAAATAAACCAAAATCAGACAATCGAAGCAAAGGTGGAGTAAATTGTATTCTCAGTTAGCGAGTGGTGCAGGAAAGCAACCCGAGTTCCCTTTTGAACATTACTGCTATCATTATTCAGGGTGGATAAAAAGTCTATCTTTCATTAATAGCTTTTCACGGGTGATATGTATCAAAAAAGTAATACTGCGGAAATCATGTGTCCTTTCAAATAGTGTCAAAATTGTCAAACCTTGACCCTTGTTTCAAGGTCAACCGTGATCCATCTTTTCAACCATGCAAGATAGGGCAAAATTTTGAATTTGAATTATAGGCGCTTGAAGAGGGCATCGCATTTAGTTCGTACAAATAATTTTCAGGGAGTTTGGTGCATTTATAAACTGTGGATAAATTTTTGAAATAATGAATGCTGTACGTGTGGTGTGGTTGTAAGAAGTGTACTGCTTGGTAGTTATGAATATAAACATATAAGTTGTACCATTGGTTGTACTGCCCTATGTGCTAACCCTCAGTAAACGAGGTGACACTTCTCAGCAGCGCACAATATTCATATTTAAATTTAGATAATGTTAATTAAGCTATAATACAAACAAATTAGTCGAATCACCTATAAGAACCTGAAATCTAAACATGTATAGTTTGTAAACAATGATAAACCAATCAGGTGAATAGTCATATTAGATTAGTATTATAAATTTATTGCGGGGTTAAGATTATTAGCAACAGTACCCGTCAATCACACCTCATACACATTTATAGCTCTAATTATGGTGACTGAAAACCAACAACTCTGGTTTCCTTTCAATAAAACGGGTAAATCTTTCGCCTTTTACTAAAGATTTCCGTGGAAGGGAGCAAAAGAATGAGTCTATAGACTAATTTTTGAAGTTTTCCTTCGGGAGAACAACAATCAAATCAATTTCAGAACTTGTGCGTTTATAAGAAAGTTGTATACGTTTTAATGAGAAAGTGGAGATCTTTGAATCAACCGGAAATGAAAAACTATTTTGGAATAACATACAATGTATATTTGTTGAGAAAAGGGAATTATGGATATGACGACGCAATAAAATACTATTTAAAAGTTGTTGCGAATTCTATGAAAGTGCATAACAAATAATTTATATTCGGCAACCTCGGCAACTACCAGTAGGGATATTGTATATTAATGTGAACCTTGAAATACTATAAATTTTGAGGTGTTTCCACAACCAATTATATAATCCCATGATTTTTCTAGATTCAAAGGTCATTGCAATTTACATATATATAAATTTCCCATAAATTCCACTGAACTTCAGAAATCAAACATATACAAATATATTCCACCTGGAATCGACTTTAATTATGGACAGCCCCTATATTGTGTCACATTTCTAATATCAATCAATTAATTGGTAAATGCATTGCGAAACGAAGTATTTGCATTATGTATTGAAAACTAGCTGTCAGAACGGATCATCTATACTCTTTGTACTGAAGAATCACATGAGCCAAGAGGCAGATCAATTATCGAGGCCAGTAGATTTTTAAATGAATGACCTTCATTGACCATGCAGACGTAAACACAAAAAGGAAATACCAGGAAATACACTGAATGAAAACCGCATATAATATAAAGGAAGCTGCAAGGGTACAAGCGGGTACAAGCTTCTACCAGTGTTGCAAAGTTTAAAAAGGCAATCACAAGCTGTTCGTCGCCACAAAAAAGAGTGAAAAGAAGATGCCGGCCGGAAAATTCCACTTTGCCATCGATCGTGGGGGCACTTTCACCGATATTTTCGCCAAATTGCCCTCCGGTGACGTCACAATTATGAAACTGTTATCCGAAGACCCGGAAAATTACGCCGACGCACCTACTGAGGGAATTCGCCGAATCTTGCAAAAGGTACGAGTATTTTATTTTTTACTGCAACTCAAGGCTGTATAGTAAAGGCTTGGACACTGTAATTGGAGGGGGTGGGGAGGCCATATTTGGCCAATAGACCGCTAGATGGCGCGCCTAGTTGTAGGGGCGTGGCCCGTGTGGGAGTGGTTTCATTTGCGTTGT
>JAQFZQ010003091.1:0-11682 GCA_034696005.1 Glomeris marginata | reverse complement strand
AACAAGTGAATTCATTTGCATATCACAAAACTTGGCAGCACTGTTGGTCAAAAGCAGTAGGTGGAAATGAGCCTTAACAAACCCCACCACCCCCCCCCCCACCACCCCCCCTCCCCCCCGATCGATCAGTCCTATAATTTTTGACTGGACGATCAGCTTCGCTGCCTCTATTGGTTTTGTTAAACAAGCAGCCGCATTTTTTGTCTGTGGGAACATAGGCCATTCGGACATAACCTTTCTCAACTGCTTCTTGAATAAATAATTTTCTTAAATCCAAATGCTTAGTGCGTTCGGAACTTGACTGTTTCTGCGCAAATGCAATAGCACTCTGATTGTCAGCTCGGATTTCAATTGAATTTTGACACCATTGAGTCTGCATTAGCTTAGTCAAAAAATTGCGAGTCCACATGGCTTCTCTAGTGGCCTCACCTAGGGCATATAGTGCTGAGTGCGACATTTGATTGTTTTCTCGTTGACCATGTAGTCGCTCCTCCGGCGAATATAGTAGTATATCCTGAAAAGGATCGACGATCGTTGATATCTGCTCCCCAATCAGCGTCTGAGTAGATTATCGGCATTTTTCTAGTTTTTCGATAGGTCAGGCGTCTGTTTAGGGTGCCTTGTAGGTAGCGTAGTATGTGATTTGCTGCCTTTCGATGTCTTTCGGCAGGATTCTTGTTGAATTGGCTTAGGCTCGTAACGTGGTATGTAATATCAGGTCTTGTTCCAGAAGCTAAGTAAAGTAGGCTTCCAATAAGGCGACGATACTCGTTAGCATTTACTAATATCTCGTATATCTCAGCCATATTTTCCCTGCAAATTTCCTTTCACCTATGCCCCATACTCTTCTTATTGCCACCTCCGCCTTCCCCCTCAGCATACGCAGATGACTTTCCTGTCCCGTATTTCATTGAAACATATATCCTAAATATTTAAATGTTTTTACTTTCTCTATTTCCTGTCTTTCCCACCTCCATTTCTCATTTTTTGCTCATCTTCCCCCATTTTGAACACCATAACTTTTGTCTTCTCCACATTTAAAGTTAACTTCTTCTTTCTAAAATATTTAGCCATGTGCATAATCATGTTCTGTAATTCTTCCGCCGATCTAGCCACAATTACCATGTCATCCGCATATGCTAGGAGGAAGATTTTATATCTTCCCATTACCACTCCCCCTTCTTGATAATTCTCTAACCACTTTCCCAATCCTCCTATATAAAAATTAAACAACAACGGGCTAAGTGGGCACCCCTGTCGCACTCCTTTATATGATGTGAACTCCTCCATCAGTTCTCTATTGTCTTTTACTTAGTTCGTCGTTCTCATATATGTCATTCTAATACTATTTAATAGTCTCCCTTTAACCCCTATTTTCTTTAACTCTTCAATCATTTCCTCTCTATCTAACGAATCAAAAGCCGCTTTCAAATCAACAAATAATGCCATTAACTTCCCTCCTTTTTTCATTAACTCTTTCTCTGCCAACGTATGTAATATATACAGGGTGAGTGAAAAGTATAGTTCCATGCATTTATTTTTGAAACGGTGAGGTGCACAATGTTCCTGTTTGTTATTGGGATAGGAAGTGATATGTGGGGAATCCAAATATCATATCGCACGTGACCTATGACGTCATCATCAAGGTTATTCCAAATTTATGTTTTGAACCATAGCAGTTAGGACCCTAGTTCCAATTTGAAAGTTGTAGGGGACCATAAAATTAGTCTAATGAACCATGTTTCACAATTTCTGTGTTACACTGTGAATTTATTTGCATTTATCCCTATCTTGTGCTAGCCTAGTAGCAGCTTCCCTGCATGTTTAAAAATGTCTGTAATACACAGGTTTTAATTCTATTTTTCTGTGTACTATTAAGGGCAGATTCCCTGCATGACCTTTACCAAAATTACGTGCGGTGGAAACCACATACAGGGAAGCTGCTACTAGGTTAGCACAGGATAGGGATAAATGCAAATAAATTCACAGTGTAACACAGAAATTATGAAACATGGTTCTCTAGACTAATTTTACGGTCTCCTACCACTTTCAAATAGGGGATGACAAGAATTTAGTGCGCATGCGCGCCGCGCCGCATTGCATTGTGGGCGGAATATGCTCCTCCCGCTCAATTAACATAGGAAGCATAGCGTCGTTCAACAACACGACGGATTTTTTTGGAGAAAACGTGGCTTCTGGACGTTGTCAATTTAAACAAAGGTAAAAAACCTTCAAAACTAATTACTAATCGCATATATTAACCTTTTAATAACCGAAGTTTGTTGCTGACGTTTTTTGAAGCGACGAACCTATGGACGAACCTTGGACTAATAGGTTATGGACTCGTCGCTTCGCGCGTTATCGTAGCTCTAAGCGGACGAGAAAACGGCTCCACAATCAGCGCCCTCTGTTGATGTTTTGGCGTGCTGTGCCCCCTCAAAAAGGCGTGTTTGCATAGCAAATTATATGTTTTTGAATTTTGGGGGGCCAGCCAGTCTCAAATTGGACCAAGGTCTCACCTTATCTTCCTTCTCAACAAGTTTTAACCGATGTGAGTCTTTGAAGGCTTTAATTGTGGATGGCAATCGACAATCTTTGGAAATGCTTATAATTTCAAAATATTGCAGGGAATCTTGTCGCCCAAGTTGTCTTCATGATGTCCAAAATAATTTATATTGTGCAGGTTACAAATTCTCAAGATTCATATTATAAAGAGTGGTATTCTAATTGAGGGTGTCTACTGTCATGGGATGCCTGCATTTCATGGAAAAGCCATAGAATTTGAAAATGGTCATGGGAAACCATTGAAAAATGATTGATATAAAAATTTTCAATGTGTTCACTATATATCTGCACTAAATTATAATTTATTGTATACAATACAATACAGTAAAACCTGTCTAAGGTGGATACCATTTGTCTATAGTTGAAAATTTGCTGTTTGCACCATTTGAAAATTATTTAAAACCCTCAGTATCTGATCCTGGATCTGATTAAGACTTGGAATTTTGTATAAAATTGTCATGGAAATCCTGGACTTTTGTATTTTACATGTGGTAGACACCCTGTATTTACATTTCATATTGCTACAAAAACTTGTGTACATTTAATTTTGATGTTTATTAAATAAATACATATTTAATTAACAAACATTTTGAGTATCTAATTATTTCTTTAAATGTAAGTTTCATCCAAGGTTTCATACAATGGAAATGGCCATATAATTATGACTATATTTTAGAAAACGAACTGGAATCTTGTTCCAAGCTGGAATCTGCTACTCAGTTGCTGCAGACGAAAATATATGTGCAGCCAAAAAATGCAAAAATTATGCTGGTTAGTCAATTTGAAGTCATGCATAACATATTTTAACAAATAATATGTATTTGTCTGCATGATTAAGTTATAACAAGAGTGGATCCACTCGTAGTTATAGCTAGTCCAAGGTTATAGATTAGTCTTAAGATATTAATTGGGTATATAAAAAATATAAATTTGACTCTGACTTATTGATATCAGGTAATCTGTGCCAGTGGGTTATGTGTGATAAATGCCAAAATTGGTATCACATGAAATGCATCGGTGTAAAGAAGTCGCAGCTCAAGTATATTTTCCATTGCTCATCATGCCAAATTGCTAGTCCGACATCTATCAACACCATAGTGGACCCATTGCCCCATTTTACTGAAGCCAAGCTGTACGATGCAGTGTGTCATGCAGTCAAGGATCTGATGAACATAAACTTTTTTCCACCACACTCCGAGATTGTGGCATTTGTGGTATACCCTGAACATTGGCCAGAAGAAACTTTCAGCAAATGGAAGCAAGCACTTCGTAATCATATTGTCTGCTGGAACTCACTTGACTCCTTCTGGGACCAGTGTTTTGCCTTACGAAGAGACCCAGAATTTGTTCGCATAACCAACCACTGCTTGATTCCTGATAAAATGTGTGATCTTATAACTCAAACATTATTGCGTCTGCTGTTTGAAGCCCTGGTTGAAACCGAACTAACATTCCAGAAGAACGACAAGGACCAACATGTGCAAAAACCTTTAACGCGGACAGAATTACAAGGATTGCGACACCTTGCTGGTGCTGTAATGCATTCAGTTCTGGCAGAAGGACGGAAGCGACTCACAGCAGAAGATTATCAGTGCCTGTGTTCAAACCTTATTAAAAAAAGCCACAGATGACTCAGAAGTGTATACTTCAGCAATGAATCGCGGGGGCCTGATTTTCGTAACTGATGACCTTTTTAAGATATTTCTAAGTCTCCACGTCATTACAGATAAATATTACTCATCTGCCAATTGTCAAAATAGGATGAAGCTTAGCAAAAATGCAATCAAAAATGATAAAAACATCCACGTAATGTGGGAACAATTAGTTGGAACAATAATAGGACATGAACTGCTGTTTGAAATGATATGTAGCAAGTTCATGACCAACCGGGGGAATTTACTAGCGAGACAGCTGAAAGAATTGACTGCTGAGTTGCAATATAAGCAGAAAAAGCTGAAATGTGAAACCAAACGCATAAAAACACAAGCTGGTACAACTAAAGCAAAAAATGTGAAGAGAAGTCTAAGGAAGAATCTTAAAAAGTACACAGAAGAATAATTTAATACTTGGGTTTTCAACAAATTATTGAACTGTTTCACACTTTTAACAATAAATTCACGTGTTGATGGTGTTTCCGGTGCGAGTAGTTGACATTGTCATTTCCTCCTCCTGAACCACGCTGCTTGCTAAACTCCTGCTCCAAGACATCTTGATTGAAGTGAGATGTTGAGACAAACCGAGCACCTTTATCCAACAGATATTTAACAGCATGAGTAATGGACATTCCTGAAATTAAATTAAAATTAAATTGCAGTACTTCCCAAAACATGACAATGGCAGTCTTAGCTTGGTCTAAGTAACAAACCTGTAATTTTCAATCCTAAGTACGTCTCCTGTGACAGAAATGATCTTTTTTTGTCTTCATCGGTGATACCAGGTAAGGACTCGATTTCTTGCTTCCACTCATCCAAGTAGGTCAAAAATGTGTTTCCCAACCACTGGAATGAAGAGCATATAAAAAAGTTGTACATTTACTGGGTTATAAGAATCATTTACCGATAGTCGTTCATCATCAACCGAAGTGTATGGAAGAAGGTTGTTGTTTCTCTTGTTTATAGCAGTCAATTTCCCTCTTGTATTCATGCAGTCAAACCATTTGTTGACATTTTCTAGGAAACGGCAAGTTTCTGAAGCTTCTTTACCGACTAATAGGGATAATGCAACTGCAACGCTTTTACTGCAGACCTCTGCAGCTAATTTCACATTCATTTTGGAGTATGGATTAAGGAAAACATGCTCTCCTTTCTGTTTCCATGCTATACGATACTGTGTTGACTGCGATGATAAGAATGCTGAAACGATATGTGACCACAACAGTTCCTTCTTATTCTTTACTAATCTTCTGGGCTTTCCAGTCCTGTTACTGCTCGCAAGGTTGTTCCGACACGTCTTTAGCAAATGAGGTGGATCACATATGAAGAAAATGTCCCTATCAGTTGCTTACAGGTTTTTACATTTAAATGGTAGACTTGGCGATTCAGCATTCATCTTAAAGAATTTCCGATTGCATGCCGCTCCATCTGCGATGATTGTGAGTACGTTAAAGCCTGCTTTCTCCAAATTTTCAATGCATGCCCATATAATCCTCTGTAACTGTTGTTCATTTAAATTGTGCGAAGGAAAATGAGCATAGGCATACTTGAAACTTGATGTTGGTGCTCTGACGAACAATGCAAACATTTTGTTTGCCATTTCTGGAACTTCTTTGGTAGTAGTTGCTTTTGCTCTCCCAAGCAATTGCCTCAGTTCAAAGTTTTTTAAATCTACAAAACCAACTAGCTCGCCTGTAAACTTGTTGTATACAACATCTTCCTTTACTGTCATTTCATCAATGACGATGTTTACATATTTTTGATGTTCTGGGATGTTGTCGATATTTGCCATTTTTCGCATGTCCATTAAAACTTGATCATGAAAGCCTGGCCCATGTTGAAAGTTGACCAAAGCACGGCATAATGTGCTTTCCGATGGCAACGAAAAAAAACCTGAAATGCGGAATACTTCATAGCATGCAGGCGATTTGCTCCTCGCATATGCGGCCCACTTTAATATCTCAGGGTGCCAACGCATGCCATATTTGGTTTGTGTTGCGGCCTTTGTCTGTTCTTGCAGCATCAATGCTAACAACTTGCTTTTCCCTGCTTTGTCTGCATTTTCATGTAAAAGTTGCATGAAGTCTTCATTATCTTGTGAGGACAACACATGACCGTTCTTCAACTCTTTTTGGAATCTCGCCTTGGTACTGTTCAGCTTCTTCTGAATAAGCACCCGCTTATATTTTTCTCGCCTGATGACAGTTGACAATCCTTGGTGTGACATGTTTGACGTCTTTTTACACTCGCTAGGTTTGCATTGTCGCAGTTGTTTCTTAGCTTGGTTTTTGCCACAATTTTTACAACTTGTGCAACGAATGGGTTTACGCTTTCCTGTGGTAGATTGCAGAATGTATGCACAATTTGTACTTCGTTGCATGGTAACATCTTGGAAGGTAACATTTGCTTGGTTTGATGTGATTCCTGCACACACATTCATTTCCTTAATAATTCTTAACATGCCATGCACTTCCATGTTGTCTTGCAGATAACGTGGTAATAAGTCATCTGTTGGTATCTGTTTGCCTTGTATATAAAGGTAGTACAATCCGGAACTCAAATCCACCCTCAGCTGTTTGAAATTTCTGTTTTGAACTAGCATAGTGTAGGTTACAATGTTGTCAGACTGGTTGTAACCAATTAGCCAACCATCGTTGCACACGTGTGTAATGTCTACTGGAAATTTCAAGGCCAGTTCATTGGGTGTGTCCTGCAAGGGAAATATTATTTATATTAAAAAATGATGCAGCTTTACATTATGCAATGTCAAGTTTAAATATGAATGTTTTTGCCAGTGAAAAAATATGCAACTGTTTGTGATATATCCAGCAATGATTATAATAATTATGAATTTACAAATTGATTTTTAAAATTGGATCTTATCCCAAACTAACATACACTTCTTTGAAACTTTAATTCTGGTATGAAAACTCTGCTATGAATGCAATCACACTAACTTTTTCGGTGGTGTTATAAATAGTTCGTAATTTGAGTCGTCCAATTCTTGCCCTTCGTCATGCACTGCAGGCTCGGATCTTGATTCACCCTTGGATCCACCTGTTGCTTGGCTTGCTTGCAGCGATTCATCACAATCCAAAACACTGACTGCTGGATTTGCAGCAACAGTATTGTCAATGATTTTCTTGCTATATGTTTCAGGAAGTTTTTCCTCAGCCTTTGCTTCTTTTTGGGTATTTAAATCCAATTGACGTCTTGGGTTTATATATATATAAACAATTATAAGCAAAGCATTTAAACAATTCCTAAATCAAATTATATCCGTTCAAAGTGGTTGAAAATATATTTGGATGATTTTTTTTATATTACTCTGCAAATTTAATAAATGATTTAAAATACTCCCACAATATCACTTTAATATCTGAAATACAATATATACAATTTATAGCAATCACCCAAATAAAACCTGTCTACACAACCCCTTGAACAAATTGCATATTATAAAGAATTTTCAAATTATTTTAAAATGTTTAAAGGTGAACTGACAGGGCTTTGAAGCATACCCTGATTATGGGTTTTATAAGTAGTTATTGTGTCCATTATAACGTTGGTGAAACCAGAAATCGATTAAAAATTGAAAAAAAAAGTTACGACTGTTTTACTTAATGTGACGAGAAAGCGTTTCCATGGAAACGGAATTGGAAAAGGCATTGGGCTGCGAGCGGCTGAGCAACGGCTGAGCTCACGACGACGGCCGCGAGATCGACGACGACGGCCCCAACGATCGATCGTCGCGGCCATTAGTCGGCGATCGTCGCGGCCCTTAGTCGGCGATCGTTTTGGCCGTCGTCGTCGATCTCGCGGCATGTTCAACATGCATTGTCATTAGTTAATTTTACAAACAATGCTTTCTTGAACAAGTCGCAATCAACTACATAACCCCACTACGGGGTTAGGTGGCCTAACTGAGGGGTAAAGTGGCCCATCCTAGTAGACACATAGTCATATGCAAATATACGTATTATCCTTTGGTGACATTCCCAAGTACATTATTGAACACGCCAAAATGTACTAAACAAACTCATTCTGAACTTGATCAGACAAAACTTGTTTGAGTTTGCGGTGACACATGCTTTGGAGGACTGCTTCAATGAACATTACAAAATATGTGTACACTGCAATTAATTTCAGCTGAGACAATTGGATACCGTTTTTGCAAAATCGCTTCAAACATGTTCCTTTCATATGTCCCAATTGTTGCTGCAAACATAACAAATTTTGTGTCCTGTTGCACTTGCTGAAATGAATCAACCACAAAGCCCCCACTACGATGGGCCAATTAACCCCGTTGATCCAGTTTTCATACATTATTTGGTGTTTGAAAAATGCTTACAGTATAGTCTTGAATGAATGGTGGATTATTAACCTGAATGTCCAACAAATGTTCTCCTCGCAGTCTAGGAACTTGTAAGGTGCTTCCACCTAAGGACATGGTCCTTCCTGCAAAGTTATATAGAGCTGCCATGTATTGCTAATTTATAAAAGCCAATTGTCCACTTAACCCCTGGTGTCACTTAACCCCGGTCTCCCCTAGTTATCAGACACAAGGAAAACAAAATTTTAATTAGGGATTCCCGGTGACATACAGTATGGTACGTTCTCTGTCATCGACCGAACCTCCCCTCCGTGATAGCTGCTAACATTTCAACAGAATTATGCTTTTCAACCCTACCATGCACAGCTGTATCATTTCGCTATTTCAGTGTATGATCGTGTGCGTAACACCAACAGTCTGATACCTGTACTATTGCTAAGGCACTTCATCTACAGCCATTTCAGCTAAACTTTAGACAAACCTAAAAAACCGTGAACCAGTTCACCCGTATTGTATACGTTGCAAGGGTGTACCCAACCCCCCTCGCCCGGTACAGCTCCACTGATGAACAATGACGATCATGAGTAGCTTCTACATGCAATTATCTCTACACGGTTATAGTTCGATTTTTACTCCTCAAAGTTGTGGAAGGGAACATGTCCTACATGGAATGGGTTCTACACGGATTTGGTTCTACATGGATACAGTTGTACAATGAGCTCATTGTACATTGAATGGGTTTTGGCCGGAATATGTTCCACATGGAATAAGATCTACATGCATTAACTCTCATAACCACAGACAGGAATTAATTCGACATGGAATTAGTCCTACATGGAGCAGGTCATCCAGTTATTGATGTATACAAATTTCAAACAGGCGTAAAACACTGCAAATAATGTTATTTATTACCGCTGTACCCAAAAATTGCGTTTGTACCCAAAAACCATACCACAAACATGCAAAACACAAATTCAAATGCCAGTGTTCTAGTTATTTTTTTTTCAAATGTCATGCAGGCTATAGTGTTTACGGGACCATGCATAAAGTTTCCATTCCATATGTTTTTTCCCAATAAAAATTGCAAAACTGAAAACCAACCAATACTTATTTCACATTTGTAAATCATTTGTAATTTATGGTATGTCTTGGAACGCGCGCGCTCCCGCGGTTCCCTTTCTTCGTAGTCCCCTACCCGTTCAACTCCTTTTCCTACTAATACTCCTTCCCCTCCCACCCCTCCTTCTACTTCATCTCCTTTCCCGTGCTCCGCTGCCTCTTGTTCTTTTTCTTCTTCTTCTTCTTGTTCCCTTGCACCTTTTCCTTCTGGTGTTCCCCTGTCAAACACCTCATCTTTCGTCCCTTGCGCTTCTCGTTCAACCTGTTCTTGTCCTGATGCATTCCGCTAAATAAGAATAGCAGCACGCACCACCGCACCTGCACTTTGTGCCTGCACGCCTTTGCTGCGACGGTACTGCACGTGCTCTTGCGTCTCGGGGATGACGTCCGGATCTTCTTCGTCGTCGCCGTCCTCTCCATGGCTTACAGTTCCCTGCGGTTGCCGCGCGTCTCCCACACCGCCCTCGGGTTGTTCCTGCAACGGGCCTGTTGTTGGCGACACATCGCACGGCGCGTGCTCTTGCGTCTCGGGGATGACGTCCGCAACTTATTCGTCGCCGCCGCCCTTTCCGTGGCTTTCAGTTCCCTGCGGTTGCCGCGCGTCTTCCGCACCGGCCTCGGGTTGTTCCTCCAACGCGCCTGTGGTTGGCGAGACATCGCATGGCACGTTTTGGACCTGCACAATTTCAACACAGTCGTCTGCATGGTGTCCGTGATATCCACTTTCCTCTGCTTCCCCAACTACTGTCGAAGACGGGCGGACTAATTCTCCTGTTGCTCCTCGTCTTCCTTCCAATGCCTCCCACTGCTCAGTCTCTTCCTCCCAATGCGACTTCTTGCCCTTTTCGTATACAGCCGAAGGTGAGCGTTGCCGTCGTGGTTGTCGTTGTTGTTGTTGCTGCCGTTGACGCAGCAGTCGTTCAGGTAACATGGCAGCACCCGGCTGTACTTCCCTTTCCCTGTTAGAATAACGTGCGGCTACTTCGCGCACAGCACCGATGATTTGCGCGCACGCAGTTCCAACACTATGTTCGTAAACGTGAACAGTGTCCCGGCAGCAGGCCAACCCGTACGCATCCTGCACTTGGCCCGATAACTGTTTTGCTGCTGCTACAGCGGCCGCGACGCAAGCCCTAGCTACGGCCGCGGCTGCCGCCGGTCCACTCATGGGCGCCGCGCCTTCCACGCATGCCGCAGGCGTTCCCACTGCCGTGTAGGTGGCATCATCCTCGTCCTGGGGATCGATTTCGCTCATTTCGCTGGTGGAATCATTCGATATTACTGGTTGTCGTTCTCGTATCTGTTGTTGCTGTTTTTGTTGTCCTTGTTGTTGTCGTTGTTGTGGTCGTCGTCGTCGTCGTTCTTGTTGTTGTTTCCGTTGTTCTCCTCCTCCTTCTTTTCCAACATCCACCCCGACCGTAATTCCTATTGCATCAATGCGATCTGTGTTTTTCTGCTGCTCCTGGTGGGTTTCGTTCTGCTTCTGCTCTGGTTGCTTCTGCTGCTCCTCCGGATGGGTTTCGTTCTGCCCCTGCTGCGGTTGCTTCTGCTGTCCCCGTTTCTTCTGCTGCTGTGGTATGTTAACGTGCCGGCGTTGTGCTTGTGCACTAGTCGACCGTTGAGATGCCCAGAACGAACAACCAGGTTCCGGCTCCGCCTGCTCCACTCGATGCTGACAGCAGGCCCTGACACTTACTAACGGGGGAAATTCCGGTGCCGCAACCCGACCCGACATCAACTTCTTCTTGTGCCATCCGCCGCCGTGGCCCTTACGCCTTTTACCACCAGTGGTGCTCTTGATAATGTCGCAGTCGTCGTCGTCGCAGTCGTCGTCGTCGTCGCAGTCGTCGTCGTCGTCGCAGTCGTCGTCGTCGTCGCAGTCGTCGTCGTCGTCGCAGTCGTCGTCGTCGTCGCAGTCGTCGTCGTCGTCGCAGTCGTCGTCGTCGTCGCAGTCGTCGTCGTCGTCGCAGTCGTCGTCGTCGTCGCAGTCGTCGTCGTCGTCGCAGTCGTCGT
>JAQFZQ010003090.1:0-11685 GCA_034696005.1 Glomeris marginata | reverse complement strand
GTGTGCAGGTGATGACGACTGGTAATGTCAACCATGCACCCCTTTGAAATGGGTCGGCCCGGACATGACTCCACCCTCCTAGCTCAATCTTTCATTGAAACCACAGTACATCTCTTGACACGATTCGCAGCTTCTCAAAGGGCAAGTTTCCCTGCTAGGTATGTTGCAAGACAGGGAAGCTGCCTCATGTTGCACGCATAAGATTGGGAAAAAATAAAACGAAATTCAGACTCCATCTCAAAAATTGTGAAATAAGATCGATTACACTAATTTAACTATTGCCGTCAACTTTCAAATTGGGACTAGTGCCCTAACTGTAGCGGGTCACGAGATGGAATTCGAAAAACCTTGAACATGAGGTCCAAAGTCATGTGCGATATCATTTTCGGAATTCCCCTATGCCACTTCCTACACTTACTCAACTTTCACAAAGCTACCTCTCACCATTTTGCTGATATTTAAAAAAATGAGACTATTTGTTCACCTTGTATAATAAACATAGGGTTTATGGTAGCAGAGTCTCTGATATATTAGGTAAGGCGCGAAAAGCGCTGGTAATGACAGCAGCGACCATTACACTTTGTGGGGTGGAATTGGGATATTAACAAAGTGAAGCCAATACAAACAAATTTGATGTATCGTCTTTTATGTATGGCATCAGTCTTTTTCAAAGGAGGGGAAGCCCCCATTATAATCCATGCTTCAATTTAAGTCGATAAACATTATGATAATCTCACGTACATGTGTGCACGTTTTCTTATCCAAATTTGGACATAGTACCTGATCTGTATTGATATTCTGGATAGCTGTGACTGTAACTCTCCAAGACACTATGTTACAGATTATTGCCAAGATAAGATGGAGGCACCTTTGCTACCACTTTTGGCAGCACAACGACTTATGCATAAGACTTTATATTGTATTTAATAAAATACTTTAACCATAGTAATACCAAGAACACCCAAATAAAAGTAGAAATACAAAAGTAGAAAGAGTATGCATACATTATAATAAATTAAGAAATAACACGAAAAACAGAATACATTGTAAACATAAAAAATGATTTTTTTGCACAGTTATTTACAAAACTGCCGACTAATATGCAAGCAACTGGGTGGGTATCATTGAATTCCATTATTGCAAGCATGCAATTGCACGTCGATTGTTAACAATTGACGTACAGTAAAACCTTGGATTTTTTAGAGAAAGTTGTGTACATATATTGGCTTTAATGATCATATTGAGGACAGATAACTTTAAAAAACAAGTTCCACGCAAATCGATTTTGAGAAAGCATTTCCCAAGAGGTGACTATGGGCCATTTTCGAGATAATGTTATTGACTATATTTGGTACCATATTGATCACGTTCTTGTCATACTCAAACAGTCTTCTTATTAGCCATATCCCGAAGGAACAGGAATACCACCCGTATCCCTTTTTAACATTTTATACAATGTGCAGCTGAAATGCTCACACAAAACGATTCAATTTCCTTTGATGTCAGAATATTGGCCGTGCAGCTTAGCAAAATAAATTATGTTGAAACAGTGTTGACAGGCAATATAATAAACTAATGCAAGCTTACTAAATAAGCATAGATTCTTGCTCATGATGTTGCAATATATATGTTACGGTTGAAGTAGGCAATTGTAAATTGTGCACAATAACCGGTTGAGGTGCACAATTTCAATGCGCACAAGCTCACGGGACAAATTATCTACTTTAACCACCGCCGCTGTAATTGTACACAATTACCGAGCGGATTGAAATTGTGCACCTCAACCGGTTGAGGTTCACAATTGACGAAAGCTCACTTCAGCCGCAACATATATGTTCACCAGCAATGTTACGTACAGCATGAAAATAAGTGTCAGCTAATATAATAACTGTATGAGGATTGAATTAGCACAATTTCGTTCGCATTTATCTCTTCTCTAATGGGAAACATTTGCATAATCAGAAACTTTTTGACCATTTACATCCAGTTCATACATATAGGTATGTTAATGTATCAAATTCTTAAGGTTGATTCCCAGTTCGCACATTTGCATTTTAAATTATCTATTGAAATAGATCATATCTGGGTGTAGCGGGGTTGGAAACCTGTTACTTCACAACTTTCACAGCACAATATGAAATGGGACATTTTTTCAATAGAAAGAAGCTACCAGCCATACAGCTAGAGTAAACATGAATATCGGCAATTGGTTGTTTCCAAATCACATCATCTTTAGAAACGGGGATATTGTGTTCGCCGGACCTCACAGTTTGTGACTTCTTCCTTTGGGGTTATTTGAAGAGTATAGAGTTTACCAAGAGTTACCACCAAGAACCATCAAGGCCCTCAAACAACGGATTCCAGTTGAAGTGGCACAAATCCCACTGAAAATGCTCAGTAGTTTGAAAAATGATTGCGTTTAAATGGACATAATTTTTCGGGTGTAATTTTCAAAAAATAAATTATGAAAAATTACTTTTCTTAAGGCCGTTTCATGTACTTTAATGTAGCGACAATAAATTTGGGAACTATTGAATAATTGTTTTTTAAGAAGTCATTTCAAAATCGCCCGTTATTTTGTCCCACCCTGTACATTTTACAAAAGATAGGCTTTCTCTTTCTACGAATTCTCTTCAGTTCCATTCAGGAGCTTTGCTCATTCACCTAACGAAATATGCAATAAAGCATTAATTAATGCCTTGGATTCTGAATTGGGAGGTGTTGGAGAAACGCATCATACATTGTTGTAAGTGCAGTCATTTTGGATCCAACCTAACGCAAACAGTAAGATGGTACAGTCATCAAATGACTCCATGTAAATTGATGCATATTCCTCAAATTGATATTACCAACGGAGACAAGCAACATATAATGATTGCGAAATTATTTGCAAAGCGATATAAATAAACCAGTGTGATTTTAGACATCATTTGGCACATCATAGAGCTGTCAGCTTAGCATCTGTAATTGAATTCTTGGAGGATAATGGTACACTTGCTAGGCACATACATGGATTCTCTCAAGATTGGAAATTCTAGCTTAATCAACTTATTACAGTTTTGTGAAGGGGTAACAAATGTTGGATGGGCAATGAAAAATGTGGTCAAATTGTCAAAACTGCAACATATAAGCTTTTGACATATCTGCTAAATTTTGAAGAGGTATCTTGAGCCTACCATCCTCCACAAGATCTAAGCTCGAGAGAAAAAGCAAGCTTATTGGACTTCACAAAAAAGTTCAAAGGGCGGATTTACGATTGACAGTATATAGCTGGGCTAGGTACCAGGCAACTTACTAAAGCGAATAGCATATAGGTACTCTTATGGCCCATGATGATCAAGGCAAGTTTTCCACTTGCAACTCTTGGTTGCGCTACATTCGTACTACTATATGGTAAATTTAAAGAACAAAGTTAGATGTTTTACTGATTTTCGTCAAGTTAACATACTACAAGTGAATTGGCATGCAGAGCAATGTCCCTCTCAGGTCGCATTGGACTAATTTCAACAGGCCCGAAACATCGATCGCGATTGTCAGATAGCGTATGTAGTCAGTCGGTTGTACGTTTAGTGTCTGAGTGACAAATAGCACGCTTAGTAACCAACAAATTGCAGCACTGCGCATGACGTCATTGACGCTACCAGACCATGCACCAGATTTTATCATCCCATCTTGCATCATCAAAAAAAGATCTAAAGCACGTCATAAACCTCATAACTTCAGGTTAGAAAGCCACCAGAACTCCGAACGATTGCTTTTTTGGAATAATAAATTTATAACTGTGGCAAAAGATTGAGAGCCGAATAAAAAACTTACTCAATAAAATCTCATCAATTTAACATTTAACACAGGAAATTAAATAAAATTGTGCTCAATAACGAATTTCAATTATAAAATGTAAGGAGCTGAATTAAATGTCAACCTACCAGTGACTGTGAGAAGAATCTCAACCTTCTCTGTTCCAACGCTGTTATTGACAGCGCATACGTAAGATCCGCTATCTTGAGTTTGAGCGTTATCAATAATGAGATTTCCATTTTCTTGGTGAATTCTTCCTACAGCGACCAGCGGAACAACTTTTCCATTTGCGCCTTTCTCGTACCATCTTGAATAAAAAAAAATCAATATAAAATTCACTATTAGTGAGCAGACACATACATTCTGATGCAACTATATAATAAGGCCAACAGCATCGCCTGAAATGGAAATATGAAAACTGCGCAACTCGCTTTACACCGCACCATTATCATGAGTGCAAACAACAGAATTCCGAAAATGAAAGTTATTTGGATGGTGCAGCGATGGAAACATGTATGTGCACCTCAATAATCGTTTATCTTCATTAAGGGAGTTGTGCAATGGATCTCAGTTGCATCTATTTGCGCAGTATTCTCTGAAATGCATCAATCTGGCATATTTCTCTTTTGTTTGCAATTCCATTACACGCTATTTATGTCATTGCCTCTAGTGCAAAACACAATATTAAAATGAATTAGGCTACTATACATGAAGATTTTTTTTGGAAATCAGTTTATTTATTAGTTTGTGGAACAATTACCTAACATAACCTGCATGGCATCAGAAATCAAAGGCACTGCAATGTTAGGGACATGCAATATTCAATAAGGGCGATGGATTCTGCTGCAATAATTATCCAACTGGTTCTTTAAGTACTTTTTAATATACTATGCATGTTTCCTCAATTAATTGTGTAACTATACTTGATTCAAAATAAGTACTGAAGTACATAATTCGAAGTTTATATGCAGCATAAAATTGATGATACGCACATTTAACGGAATATAGTATAATTTTAGCCAGTTAAATTAGCAAGTTAGTTTGTAAATATTTTCAAGAGTACGTGAAGCATGTGACCAGCAAGTAATCTACATCAAGTTTTGCCATATTAAACTTCATGCAGATTCCAATGACGTCCTTCACCATGAACGCTTGCAAACATAATTGCAACTTGCTAGTTCTTGCAATATCAAAAGTTTTACAAATCAGTTTGCAATTACGTCGTCACAAATTATGTGGTGGAAACCTGAAAGATTTCAAGAATCCGGTAGCACTCCCAATTACTTTGCTCCATCTTATGTCCTCCAGCATCTACATCGTCAAGGAATAGAGCTCGAAGCAATGAGAATTTGGCAACGCAGCACTTACAAGGTTTGCACAGAGTGCGACACATGGTATTAAAGAAAATCGTTTTCCAATATGACATTCCACTCGTGAGGCAAGATAAGCGCAATTAAACCTGCAGTGCTTTTACACTGAGCGACCAATATCTATTTATGGAAGACACCAAAATAAATTCCTGCAGAACCACCTGTATTGAGACACATTGGAATCATATTATAGTATGTAATTCGCCAGTTGTTGAAAATCCGATCGGTATTTTTATGTCAGCAGAAGTAGGGTATATATCAGTACGTGCATCAAATTACAAATGCGTTTTTCATATTGGATTGCAATTACTGAGATTTCAAATTATATTTTCTTCAATAAAATAATTGCGCTCCAGTTTTGAAATGATGTGCTGTATATTTGTATCATAATTGACACTTTTATATCAAATCATACATCATCCCATCGAATGTCATCAAACATTCCCAGTCACGCTTCAAATTGACATAAACAAAAAGAGATTTACTGCTGTCAAATTATCTGGGCTATATTTCAGAGTACATTATTTATCACCTTCATCTAGGTGCTGTGGGACCTTAATTCCCATTATTTCAGAGAAACTAATCACGCATCATCGTCAACACTGATTTATGGATTACGCCTGGTGTATCTATTTTAATCTCAGTTGGCTTTAAAAATATAGGAATAAAACAGCCACAGCTTAACAAATAAAAGGTATAAAACTAGTCGCGTACAAGCAATGCAAGTTTCATTAAATGTTTATTGGAATTTCACAATTTGTCAATTTATAAAGAAAATGGCAATTTCAGTGTAAGATACACCCAAAACAAATTTCAATTATTTCACTGTAATCCTGTCCATTAAATTTGTTCCTAAAAATTTCAAAGAACGGTGAAATAATCCACAACTCATATTAGAATTTCATTCAATTTACAGGCAAAATACAGAAGAATAATGTCGCTGTTCATTTATTAATATATCTTTGAAAAGTTCGCATTATATAACGAGGACCTACACTTTAATTTTCAATATCCGCTGTGAACATTGTCAGTTAAGCGCAATGATGGGAAAATTGACGATATTCTGCAATTTAGTACTTTACCCAATAATATCATGCGTTCAGAAAATTGAGTTTTACGTCTCATCTCATAGTGAAAAGAAGAAAAAAGAACAGGAATACTGAAGATAATGACAGAAAAGTAATATTGCTTTCAAACAGGGGATGCAATATGCCGAGCTAATTAACTCCTCAAATAATGTTTAGTTATATTATATTGGAAAGTCACGTTTTGTATAGCATATATACTTAGTGCCATTTAGGAATTCAATTGTTGCTCACCTATATACCGGAACAGGATGACCCTGTGCAGCACAAGGTAGGATAATACTGGCTCCTTGATGAGCGTGAAAGGCAGGTTTGCTGTCTGTTATTCTTGGAGGGATACTTCCTCTTGGGTCTTTCAGTAACAGCCAAAGACAGAGGGATTGCACACAGAGCAACTAAATGGGTAATATGATTCAAACTTCTATACCTGTCACTATAAGCCTGCCAGCAGTCGTACTTATTCTTGTTTCGCTTGTCAGCCTGTGAGTCGTCTGACACCGATAATTTGAAAGATTGTCCTTTTCACGAACATCATGAACGTAGAGCTCTCCGGTTGGCAACACTGTGTACTTTTCGCCTGTTGAAGAAAACAGACACTCATCGAGTTAGCTTTCAATAAAAAGAAATCTGATTATCGAGCGGATGCATTCGACTAGCGGTACAAACCGTTGGTGATGGTGTCTTTGCCATGAAATGGATTCTCTCTAATCCAAGAAGTTACAGTAACATATTCGGAAATGAAGGTTGGAACATGGCATCTCAACGATGCAGTATTACCGATGATGACGTATTCATCATAAACTTGAACCTCGTAATTTTGCATCACGACTAAAAATAGAAGACAAAAATGGATATAGTAAATTAAATGCATTTTGTAAAGTGTCCGCAATCCATCAAAACACAATATAATAACGTTCATTTAAAGAAATTACCATTTTGTTACTACGTATACATATTACAATGGCACGGTAATACACTACATTGACAACTTCAGAACGTTCGTCCATTTGTTTTCGATTTGGAGCATCATTTTGTGTTTTGTCTCGTGATGGTTTTGAAGTGTTACTCATTATGTACAGAAAACTGTACTTGTCATTTCTAACGTGCGTTGTAATAACACTGTAACTACATTTGAATACTTATCTACTTGAGGATTTTGCATGGCAATGGGAGATTTTCTATAATTCGGGAGTATATACCTGGTTTCAAAAAATGTGGTGGTAGCTGATGATACGGATGTGGTGCGCCACCACAACGATTATGGTGGTGTGTGTGGTGGACTTTAAAGACCACCACAAATATCACCACTACGTCCACCCCACAACCGCTACATCCACCACCATCACCACCAAACCACAACGCCAACATCGCCACCATCACTACCGTCACAACCACAGAGGCAGAAATAAAACATAAAAGCATAGTTTTTTATATTCAGCCAATTGTAATTATGTAAATTAAATTGTATTTAACACTATTGTAAGTTATACAGGGTGGTCTGGAACTAAGTGCACAAACTCGGAGGGGTTGTAGGGGACAACATTGCAGCTGTCACCTACCCCTGATATCAGCTTTTCCAGCAATGTTTCCAGATTTGTTTTGATGGCAATCTGCAGACGTTTTGGGCCAAACTTTGACATCCTGTGGGGCCCTTAGGAATCGTCTGTGAGGATCGTAACAAAAACCCCTCCGAGTTTGTGCACTTAGTTCCGGACCACCCTGTATAAGGAGAAAAGTACTAGCACAATTTAATGTATGTTATGAACAAATTGTTAATCCATGCAATGTAGCTAAGCAATGCACCTGATGATCTGATTAAATTACTATAAATAAAACAGTTGTATGCATTCTCCCAGAAAAAGCAAAATGGTGTTTCAATTTATGACGCGTTAGATAAAGTCACCATTTGCAACACCCACTTCTGGGTGATTTATTATTGGTTAATAATTATAAAAAATTCAGAATAATAATTAATATTGGCCCACCATATTCCATCACATTTGTGACAACCACCACAAACCACCAACCGGATAGATTGTGGTGCCACCACAAGTGATGATCCACCTTGTTTTAGAACACACCACAGTCAGAATTTCCAATAGGATTTATTTACCAGTTGCACTGTACTTGGATACATCCAAATAAATATCACATTGCTAAGTATTCAGAATGACTAAATAGGTCAAATACCCTTTCAGCCTTTATCATATTCAACATATCTCGCATTTTCAATTTCCAGTAAACTGTGTTACCAATAATGGCTCAGATTTATCGTAATGGGTATTTGATTAAATTGTGTTAGGACACATGGATTATCGTACATTTACAGCGTAAAATTAATAGTGCACTTGATCTACACTGTTATAGATGGTCTATTGAGCAGCTCAGAGTGCCTATCGTTGCAGAAATGATAACCTAGCTGACAGCACATCTGTATTCTGAGTGCAATTAGTTCTGCAAGCTGAATGGGCTGAGAATAATCTCCTGTTCGTCGTGGTTGATGAGCGACCTCACAATGCCTCAGGCTCTGAGGTAGGGCGTTTCTGTACCCTTTGTCAGTTGGATAGGTCACGCCTCTCACATTTACCATCATCCAGCTCTGCGAGCTTCTACTACTGTTCAAAGGCACTGCCGTCTACAGCGACATGCTTAGGTTATCTACCATACAGTGCACGCTACTCTTTCATGTTCCCTTGTCCGTTGTTAATTGGCTTTTGTTGTTTCACAATCAGCCCTGATGGCGAAAGGTCTGCACCACAATCGAGTATAATGGCTTCGAAATTGAAAAAGAATCTTCCATTCATTCTTAGAAATATTTTTACATGTATGTAGTATGATGCAGCAAACATGCTAATTTAAATGAAATTAATGAGTTTGTAATTAAGATACCAAGATCATGGTGAAGATTGATGTTGATGAATGTTGCTCTCTATATGAAAACTAAGAAAAGTTGACAATTTTTGTTTTCAGCAGCCGAGTTGCCGCTAAGCAGTTTTACAATGTATGACGTGGACAATGATGGATGACATCTAATTTGTCGCCAATGTAAAAAATTATATTGAACATAAAGTTCATGCAGCTTTAAAACTTGCTTCATGTGTGTGTGTTCATTACAGGATGCAGTGGATTAGATTTGCGCCCTACACCTACGAATTAGAAGAACAAGAAGCAATAGAACTACTTTCGAATAATAGAATTTGTGTCCGATGCAACACTAGCAAGAAAGAAACAGTTTGGTATCTTGGGAAATAGCACCCAGCACTGAATTAGAGCAAACAATACTCTTGCTTGTCAAGAGTAACCTACAATACCAGCAGCCAAGTTGGAATTGGATTTGAAAACTGGCAACTGGGAAGTCGATTATGCAAACACTAAAGGCATGCTTTTTATAGTTTTCACCAAAAATGCATACAATATATTCTGAAATATAATCTTGAGTATACGATTCATTCAAGTGGATCGATTCGCCAGTATGATATGGGGCAAATGCTTGTAAATGGATATTGTAAATAAAGAATAAAAGATCTACTTCAATATTACGCATTCACATCGCAGAGCAAATGTTGCACGCAAACAAATATTGACACTCATCGAACATCTATGCATTTAAATATTTTCATTTAATTCTGTCATTTCACGCGACAGTATGGAATTCACATGCTATAGCAATGGCCCAAACATACTTATGTATCTTTTAATTCGCGCGAATAAAAAATGAGTCATTTCACATAAACCTTTACGCATTTAAAATATTTAATGGGCTATATAATCGCATTGAGCCTGTACATAGCCTACTATACATGAACAGAGAAAATAAAGATTAGCATGCACACCTCCATGTTTTCATTTCTAAATGAGATTCTTTATTTGCGTGTTATCAAGAAATAAGGAGCATCACAAATACGAACTAAGTTCGTAAATAAGCACACACTCTTGTTATTTGCGCCTGAAGTCCTTTCGTACAAATCAATATTTTTTACTTACTTCAGTAAAATTCCGCTGTTGCATTAAAATGCATACGACAATAAAATGGTTTGCTGGTACAAACAAAACTTCTGAACAATCATTTATTTTGGCCAACTGTCTTGCCAGTTAGACAACACTGAGAATAATAAGTATTTCATAATTACTATTAGAAGTTTTCGCCGTCTCTGAATAAACATACACGGTATTTTGGCTAAAATGTTCTTTCGAGCATTGTCAGCAGCAAAGAAAAACATTTAAAACTGAGTTAGATGACACATCAGCATTACAAACACATCTCATTCTCATAAAAGTGTCTTGAACAGTGCCTGGTTCCATCTACATATACTTTAAAAATCTGGTAAACAAGGTGAAATCCGAAAGGAAATCTGGCACTGTATGGAATGATTACATCGTTGTAAAAAGAAGAAGAAAAAACAGAACCTCTTTGAATGCTGTTTGTTTCCTTGTATTTGCATCGCGCGTCAGAACTGATGCAATGTTGCACTTTGTTTGCAGAGTATGTATGAGTAACACAGGTTGAGTGCAAACTTCGAAACGGCACCACCAAGTTCAGCCCTGACTATATTAATTCATATTGTCAAACCAATATATTGAAACCGCACTAAAAATCGAGCACATAACGGATCAAATTTAAGAGTGAATGAAATGAAATTGCTGGGAAATCAAGAAATTTGCAGTATATTACGTATTTGGTTGAGCTTTCCCGATTTTTAAATTTTGTTAAATTAATTGGTCCATATTTTCGAATTCATTACATACCAATACAAATGTAATGCTATAGGAGCAACAAAAATTTCTGTATTTAGTTTTTCATATGGCAGATTTAATTCTGTGGAACCATTATTTATTGTGCGTACCTTCCCGTAATTCAAATAGGAATTGTCAATGAATTCCCCACATGAATGCATATTATTTATACATTGTACTACGTGAGCTACATCTGTATGTATATCCAAGCGCGGCCTCACTACTAATTTCAGCATTGCAATCACAATATTTCAACTTCACTGCCCGAACATCCAGCGTGCACCAGCTAGTTCAACAAATATGAACCAAATGACCGTATGCCCACAGAATTCTACGAATAAATCCTAAATCTGCAATATGAATTTCGGCTTATTTTACCAATTTCATCATACTCTGCATGCAACTTTAATTATGGAAACATAGTAGTCTATATCAATAACCGTTCTCAGTGAGTATATATACAGTGATCCGAAACTTGAAACACATGTACAGCATATGCAGTTCACATGAAATATCAACTGCTATGGGCATCCGAATTGAATAATATAGGATAACCCCACCAAAGTAGGCTCCTCCAAAGTTGGAGAGCTATACTGTAAGCGCCATGAAAGATTGTGCAGAAAACAAGCCGTGTAAAAAACTAAGTTTTTTGGGTACTAAGTTTATATTAGATACTGTAACCTAACCCACATTAATGT
>JAQFZQ010003089.1:0-11686 GCA_034696005.1 Glomeris marginata | reverse complement strand
CAGATATGAAACTAAATAATTCATATCTGTGGCAATAATGCTTCAAATGGCCTCAAATTTTCAGACAATGTTCCTAAGTTAGCGGCAATCAAATGCTAGTTTTTACAGGGTACGTTGCAAAACCTTGTCAGTTCACCTTTAACATGCTGACCAAATGACAAAGTTGACAGTTTTTTCATGGAACATTTAACGTTTACTCCATTTCCTGTAATTTGACGTACACCATGCATGATAAAAAATATAAGGAATAATGACCATATGCATGAATATCTTTCCAATTACTGGTCATAAGGGTATTTTGTGACGTCATCGGCCAACTGGCTTCATGTTGGCTGCCAAAATTTCCCTGGATTGGTGCTTATTAACCCAGCACTGTACTACTGTATAATATTAATTCTGGCTGTCATTAACTGGGTGTAAGTATTGCATACTATAGTATTATAGTGCAGGCAACATGAGGAACTCGAGGTAGGTGGCAGCACTAAGATTGGGGTTATTGAATTATAATAAATTATAATAATCAATTAATAATTTGTAATATTTATCATTCTTACCGGCAAAGTTTCAGCTCATCGCAATGTACCATTATGACAGAATTGTCCCCTTCTTTTCAACAATACACTTATTATTCCAAATACAACTAGTGTTTTAAACAATGACCATGTCCTTATCTCTTGTCTTTACTAATAGCTGCTAATGTCATATTTTCCAACATTTACACACACACGTGTTCCAAGTTTTCCTTTCCTCCATTGCACACAAGTATACATATTATAGCACTGACCATTTTCTAGGAACCGGACGTTCTTTACGTAAATAAATGATTCACACACAAGGATGTTTTAACATATGAATGCAACATATAGAAGACAAATAGATGACCACATACATATACGTATATTAAATTGCCCAACACGTGGTATATACGTATAATATACAACTCGTGCAACCAACATTTTTCCATGAATGGGGATATAAAATTATTTGCAGAAATATTTTTAATGTTGTATAGTCACTTTTTTAAAGGGGAGAATACAAAAATAATGTAACCAGACTTTGAAAATATCACATTAGCTGCATTTTGCCTAATAATAATAATTGCAATGTTAAAAGATAACTTCTGTGTAATAAATATACAGTATATCAATTTGTGGTACATTTCAAATGATTATCAGTTTAATAATTATATCTATATTTTAATCTGAATTATATCAATTATTTGTTACTATATAACCTTTCATATTATGATACAGATATAGATAATGAATGTTATGTGGTTATAGTGTTTTACTTTCAATATGTGGTTTAACTTACAAGGTATCTTAGAAAAAACTCTTGTTTCTGATATATGGAATTACATAGAAAAAATAATTGAAAAATAAGCCTAATTTTTACAGGGTATTTAAGGTCAATTTCATGGAAATTTTTATCGCAATTTTCCCTTGAAATGTTGGGTTTATTTCTTGGAGTTGTATGCCAATTACACCCATTTTAATGTATATTACATCCTAATTGGATGATATTTTTAATTGAAATAAATCAAAAAACTTTATTCAAAAATTTGATTTTAGATTTTATTTAATTTTTTATGATATCCACGTGTCTTTATAAATATTTTTTTTTAATGAAATATAGGAATCTGTCATAATGTATATTGTAAAAATAGTTTCCGGAAACGGACGTGTCCAACCCAGGAAATTTCACAGGAAATGCCAACTTGCTACTTTTCCCAACATTATGTCTGCAATGTAGTTTTTCCAAATTTAGCACAATCATTTTTTAGTGATCAGTTAATTGTAAGCAAGTTTTAGGCAATACTGTATAAATATTAGCAAACAATAATCAGACATTTTCAACCTATTTTTTCCCTACATTTTTACTTTAAACTCATTGCATAATTAAATTTGCTAATTTAAATGCCAAACACTGAACAACTAAACCTTAATCTACATTCCAAAAATACGATTTAAAAATTTTTATATACTGTATGATAAGATAGAAAGTTTTACAATAAAAGGCGTGTCTAATAGGGCAATAAACTGCAGAAACTTTACAATTTTTATTCTACTACAAACCAGATTAATAGAAGTAAAAACTAGTATATATAGTATGTATTACTGTACTTAAAAATCAGGTGAATGAATATATACTTAATTTTCATAACTTTCTGAGAGTAATTACCTAGAAAATTGTGTGCAACGAATTAAAACTAATTGCATTTAAATTCCAGGTATTTTATTAATTGGTAGCGTATTTTTTCTGTGTCCACATTTCCAGAAAATATAGATAATTTTTTGTCTGTTTGTTTGTCTTCATAAATGCGAACAAAAAACCAAACGTCCTCTAAACAACAAGGTTAAATCACAAATGAACTGATATACTAAAAAGTAAACAGATTCCTATCATTTTTCGCATTTCAAGGATCCTCAGACAATAGTTAATAAAAGATAAATTATAAATTAATTGGCTCAAAATTTAAAGTTGGAAAATTCGGATCAATAAATTTAGAGCAAAGTAAAAGATAACTCTGAAGGTTTTATAAAATATACTGTAATTACCACTAAACTTAGAAACATACAAACAACACGGCTGAGGGTTTGATAGACGTTTTAAAACATTTTTAAAATATTGGGAGCGAGTGGTTCCTATTTTAGATGAAAATTTTAAGGGAATTAATTAAATAAAATCAGCCAATTCGCCATTAATTCAGTTATATAATAGACAGTTGCATAATAGACAAATAATTACATAACCAGTTACTATTAACATGTTTGACACTACTTTAAACCAAGGAAATAACGAGGATTTATTACCAATTTTTTAAATTGCATTTCAATAAATGTTCAGTCGTGCTGAAAATTTTCTATTTTGGCATCATAGCAATATCTCAAACGACTAAACATTTCATAATTTTACCAGTGAATTGCGTGTCAAGGATATCGCAATCTTATCCGGTATTCCTTTCTCGTATAACACTATATAATTAAAGTCTAAGTATATTTACAACAGGTTTAATTCACAAACGGGGAAGAAAATAAAAATATTCAAGTCCATGCATTATTAAAATACAATAAATATGGGAACTTACTTTTCCTGGTCGACAAAATGGCGAAGTTTTGTCCATTTCCAAGATGCCATGTCACAGCTTTAAAACCCCATGCGATTCTTTACCTTAAACCTTTAATTTCAGAGAGAAAAAAATAAAAGTAAGAAAATTAAAATGACACCCTCGTAAATATCACTAATATTACATTGAAGTATTCCCATATCACTTAGTTACAAATCAAACAAGAATTTGAATGAATGTTTGCATGTCGTGGCACATACTAAACTTTCCTGCTTTAAAAGTTAAAAAACCCAGACTGAGAGCAAACAGGTTTTGCAAGAGGAAAAAAGTAAATAAGTGAATAAAAATGCGATTGGGAAAGTTTTGAAAGTTCCTTAACTCTGTTGTAGTAATACACTTTACATATGGAAATTAATCCCTTTTCAATCCTTTCAATCTTTTCAATAACATATTAGTAATAGTAATAGCTAAAGCAGTCATAGTAATAGCTAAAATAGTCATAGTAATACTGTAATAAAAGTAATAATAGCAAAAGTATTAATAGTAACAACAATATTAATAGTAACAATAATATTAATAGTAATAATAATATTAATAGTAATAGTAACAATAAACAAAATATTGGTAATAATAATAATTTAGTAATAGTAATAAATATTAATAGTAATAGTAACCAAAATAATAATAGTAATAATATCGATTTTTGGACATTTAAATTATAAAACTACAAAATGGAAAAATGAACAGAAAATTTGCAAACGGTACCTCTTCTATGTCAATTATCAAATTGTGAGGTGGAAAACTAAAACAGGAGCTTTTAAGAAACTACTCAACCCCTACTACCACATTCTAGTAAAATAGGAACCAATAAGAGCCTTTGTTATCTTGTCATACACACAGAAACGTCACACAGTTGCTCCTTTTTAGATAACAAAAAACAAGCTCCAGATTACAGACACGCCCAGTTTAACCCCCCTCCCCCAATTCCTCCCAAACGAGACACACAACAAATAAAAAAACGTTTCATACTCATTGGCCCGTAAATGACACACAACAGAATGCAGCCATACCCCAACACTAACAATATAATAATTATTTACTTATCAAAGTAAATTTTGCTGTTAAAAATGGGATTTTGGGAGCATTTGTGACATCACTTGCAAGTCAATATACCTATATAATATTTAAAGGTGAACTGACAGGACGGGAAAATTGGACTGTGGCCAACCCTGCCATTGGGTAAATTTGGACCACCCGGAAAATTAGTCTGTTCATGATTGGCCAGAATGGGCACTCGAGGCACTGACCATAGTCCACTTTTCCCGGCCTGTCAGTTCACCTTTAAGATGAACAGGATCAAGTGTGATTTCCCATATAACCAGAGTAATTTATATACTACGTAAACTTGTCTAAGTTGGAAGTAACTCGGTTGTGAATTGCTAACTCTTGACACCGCTTAAAAATTGACGCAACAAACTTTATATAATAATCAGCAATTTGAGACGATTAGTTCCCCATAAAATTATCAGTTGTTTTGTTGCATCGAAGCTCCATTTTTTAGTTTAATAGCAAACTTAATTTATTTTCAAGGACCCGATAAACAACAGCGCCCCTAGCGAAAGCACTTAGTATTTATTAGCCCCGCCTTTTTTGTGACATTAATTATCTTGTCAATTCGACCTTGTTGTACTTATATACAGAGATAATAACATCATTAAATGAAGGTTGTCCGGCAAGTGAGTTGTAAGCTAGGCAATGTGTAGTAAAACCACGCTTACGCCGAGACAAACTTTATAGTCCCTAAAACGACAGGGACGACTCCTTTCGAGCAAAAATAACATGTACATACAGTCAAACCTCGTTAATTCGACACCTGGATAATATTGTCACAATTTAAAGTCCAATCTCCATAGACTTACATGTTAAAATTATGGGTTGAAGTTGGCCGAGGGGTGAGCGGCATTGGTGCGTTTGAACGCGTTGTGACCGAATGGGATTGTGAAGGAGGGGCATGTAACGGAAGTGATGCCGGAAACGTGGTGTTGTGGTATAGGGAAGGGGCGTATTATGTTGGGCGTGGCTTTGTTTATTCAGGGTTTTACCCCCAGTAAAGATGTTTCACATCAAAAACTACTGTTAACAAAACTTTGTACATATACAATTTCTTTATCTTCAATTTTGTAATATCCTTTCGATGTTAGACAAGTTTATATCCAATGCAATTTGCTGATAATAAAGTTATTTTGGTTGAAACCATCATAGGAAGCCATTGACAGTTTATAACTTTCGATTAATCCTACGATAACCAGACACTTATTGACGTCACACGCGTAACAGTGAACTTGATAACGTTAAGGAAAATCCTTTCCGTTAACATATTTACAACTTTCATGACGTCACTCCTCTACTAGATAATTAAATAGGTACTAAACAATTTATTTTGAAGTATATATGATGACGTCATATCAAACTTGACAAGGATCTCGAACCGCAGGATGTTCTCGATAAGAATTTTCTTCAAAAATAGCCTTTCCCATTTTTTAAGATGTCATCAAATTATTTAAAATCAAGTTGCGTGACGTCATCAGAAAATAAAAAAAGTGTTAATGTGGCACGTGTTCCGATCACCATTATGTAAAACATCCTTATAGTGAAGCCAACAACAATAGTGACCAGAAGTGTTCGTGAAATGATGTTGAACAGTTTAAGGAAGTGTGCAATATACTTTCCAACATCATCTTAGGAAACTTTCACCACAGGTGTTCATAAAAAAAATCCCAATCATCTAAACTTGGAACCAAAACTATTTAACATCCCTGCACCCTCCCCCCATAAAATAGTTTTTAGCATGTAGAAACCTACAATTATTTGTTGGAGAAGAAAACCATACACTTTGCTTAATTCTTTATGAATTTCTGTAAGGTTACACCTTTTTACTAAGTTTATATACACTTGCCGTGAACGGTATTTGAACGTTTGCTTACAGGGACCTTTCAGCTCATTTTAACACAACTTTCCGACATCGTAGACAGCTGAAATGTTATTTGCATGCCAACCTCGTGGTCCCCTTCCATCCATCAACATCTATTCTTAGGTTATTTGTCCAGATGCGCGAGTATTTCGATCGCAAATATCGAAGCGGGGTACAGTCATTGCCGACCATTGCTCATATGAAACGATGAAGCAGACACGCTCCTGCTAATGGAGTTTTGCGTCAGTATAGTGGCTATGACTTGCGCCTCATAACCCCACAGAAATTCATAAAGAATTAAGCAAAGTGTACAGTCCAGACCTTGCACCTTATGACTTTCATGTGTTCGGTCCCATGCAGTAAGACCTTATCAACTCATTGTTGTCAAGCAGCAGATGAAGAGGTCCAAAATGGCGCTCAAAAATGATTATCTGCAGTTGGACGGGTATTTTTAAAAGATGGCGTAGAAAACTCGTACCACATTAAGTGATTAAATGAATTTGGCAATTACATGGAAAATAGGTAAAGGTACGTACTTTGTAACAAAAATACGGATAACCGCATTAGCCCCATACTTTTTTTGAAAAAATGATTGCAACTGACTTTTTGACTGCGCCTCGTAGATGCTAAAACTCTTTTGTTCATATATCTTCAAATTCCTCATACAATTACAAAACAAATATCTGTTATATCAAAATGTCAATTTAAAATTAGTTGAAACAATTATTTTCACTTTTACTTTTTATTACAAAATAAACTTTCTATAAATAGTGATTTATCATGAAATCTTGTAACTTTTTACCATCATTACACTATATGCAATTCTACAAGTGAATTACTGTATATTTCAAAACTTCCTCTGTTGGGAAAATTAATATGCATTTACCACACTGTGACGTAAATAACGAAACGGTTATGCTGGATTTCAACACGTGGGTATATAGGATCTGACATGGAAATATATTTGGAACTGGGAAAATCCGAATTTATTGCGGAGCAAAATGGCCGTCCAGTACTCAAAAATTTGACACTCTTTAGAGGAAAAGGTAACGGAAGTGTACAATCGGGTCATCGATTTCAGGAATCACAACGTCATTGTACAAACAAAGAACTTAATTCCCTAATTGATACACCCATTAAATACACCCATTAAAAATCAAATCCATATGTTACATTGGGATTTATAATATTTCAAATTTCAAATTGAAGATGTTCCAAAAAAATAATGCTTGTATTTTTTAAATGAGAGGCTATGAAAGCAGCAACAACAGAGTGATGTTAGGTTTGAATGATGGCCAAAAATGTTTCATAACAGGTTTGCAGTTACAGGAAAAGCGGTAACGCCCACTGGCAAGAGTGATGTGACGTCACAGCAGGAGAAATGCACAAAAACCAGAGACGTCTTGTGTTAAGACATTGTTCTTGACATGATGTTCAGAGTCGGTCTGCTGTGTTTGATGTTGGTGGTCGTTTCAGCAGGTAAGAAAAGCAAATATACATAAGGGAGTGTTCATTAATTACGTCCCCAGCTTATTTTGAAATCATTTAAAGGCATTATCAGCTCCTTTGTTAATGTACAAACTTGATATTGATGTAACTTACATTTGTACATAGAAGATGACCTTATTATTAGCCTAGCTTTCTAATTTATTTCAGCAGATTTTGCATACTTTCTGCATACATTCTGCATAATAACTAGTCTTGATAATAAGTATACATTATGTCTGGAAATATTTAAGTTACTACTTGCACAATGTACATAATAAACATTTCTGTATATTTCTGTATAAAATATATAAATATACACATTGTCAAAATGCAGCTGTCATGCAGATCCCTCACAGAAATGTTCATTTATAGCACGAAGTTATCATATTCCAGGGTTAACTTATTCATTAGTATTGATTTAAACAAGTTCGGTTCTAATATACTACTATACAATAAAACCAGAAAGTTATTTAAAATTAACGAATAAGTTTCACAGTATATGCCACTTGCAGACCTACTGCATGTATGTTGCAGTGAAGCAAACTTTAAAAAAGGTGTGGAGAAATAGGATCTAAATTTATAGCAAGTTTACTCTTAAAATAAACATGATGTCCTATTTTTAAGAGCTCTTGCTTTGAAGTTAAAAATAATTGGACAATATGCTATTTGTCTAAAGTATAGAATAAACAATAGTTAAATTTAATAAAATTTGTTTCAAACAATTGGAGCAATATATAGAGGAAAGTAAATAAATGTGTACTAATTAAACGGCTGGATGTAATTATAATGAACAAGCCTACTTTTAATGGTAATGCAGGGAAAGTAACAGTGGTGGAATGATGTAATTGTGTATATTTTTAAAGATGAGTGTATGTTTTTTGTAGGATACGATCCATGCTGTTCATATCCTTGCCAAAATGGAGGAATCTGCGCTTCTGAAGGAAGTAAATTCACATGTGATTGCACAGGACTCGAGTATTACGGCACAACATGCGAATCACGTAAGGATTTCTCGTTCACCTTGGCTTTCACTCAACTTCAGTTCCTCTTACTATTCAATATACTATTCAATGCCAAGTCTATATTTCAAATAGAAATAATATTCTGATGTGCTAATAATAATGGAAAGTTTTCACCACCGCGCTTGCGAGAAGCGCTATCGCGCGAACCAAGATCTAAATTTCGATTCCTCATTTCAGTGACTTGGTGGAAATGGTTAAAGAGTTTGGCCAAACCAGATCCAATCACTATCCAGAACCTATTGACCAACTACGACTGGCTGTGGAACATAGTCAACTCCATCCCATTCCTGCAGCGCAGAATCATGAAGTACATCTACATAAGTAAGTGGATGTCGGCGTGAAGAGACCGTTAAGTGTGAGATATCCCATTATAACAGTGTTAATATTACCATCAGCTCGAGGAGGGATGATCGATACACCATCTAGGTACACTTCTGCCCACGAGTACATCACCCTAGAAGCGCACTTCAACACTTCGTACTATGCCAGGACTCTTCCACCCGTACCTAAGGACTGCCCCACACCTATGGGAACAGCTGGTAAACTTTCCAACAATGTTACCAAGTCTATTTTCAAACTAAATTGGTCAAGACAGTCAATGAAACATTTATCTAACATAGTCAAATGTAAGGAAGCATAGCTTTAGATCCTCATAACGTGGTGCGCAAATGTTACTATCCTCGCGTAAATATATGACATGAACTCTGTTTTTAGTGGCTATTCCACCATATAGTGTTAACAATTGATATCTTATTGTAGGGAAAGAGACACTTCCTGATGTACACGTTGTGGCAGAAAAGCTGTTCCGCAGAAGGAAGTTCATCCCGGAACCGAACCGTTCCAACTTGCTGTTTTCCTTCTACGCGCAACACTTCACCCATCAGTTTTTCAAGACCGATTTCTCAAAAGGACCAGCTTACACATGGGGCTCCGAAGGGGTAAACCAACCAATACTCAATACTCAAATTCCACACCTCATTTACGCATCTATCGCCGCATTTGCGCGGAACCAGTTCCATGGAATACAATTTATGTAACAGCCTAGATTCTATTTCCATTCTCCCAGAGCCTATTTATAGAACCCTAAAGGCATTCCCTAAATTTCAAATGGCTACCTGCAGTTTAACTAGTACTTCCATAATGTCTGATGAGCTGTTGAAACCTTGCAGGTGGATGCGTCGCATATATACGGCAAGGACACGGCTGCCCAAAACGAACTTCGACAATTCCAAGATGGCAAGATGAAGATTAGCACTGTGAACGGAGAGGACTTCCCTCCATTGGTGTCCCAAGCTCCAGGCATTCGCATGCCTTACCACCGCGGCGTGCCCGAAAACCGTCGGTTTGCGCTCGGTCAACCCTTCTTCGCACTCCTACCTGGACTCTTCATTTATTCCACCATCTGGTTGAGGGAACACAACCGAATTTGCGACATCCTCAAGAAGGAACACCCACAATGGGACGATGAACGTCTGTATCAGACGGCAAGGCTCATAATAGTCGGTAGGTTACGCTCGGATAAGGTTAATTTAGTCCTAACCCTTGTGAATGCCACGTTGCCTCACTATTCTCTTGTATGATTGTAAAACAGGAGAAAATGTAAAGATAACCATAGAGGACTACGTGCAACACCTGAGCCAATACAAGCTGCGCATCACTTTCGACCCGGAATTGACCCACGGCACGGCTCATCAGTTCTCGAATCGTATCAGGGCAGAATTCAACCATCTCTACCATTGGCACCCACTGTTTCCTGACACAGTGAACGTCAGTGGTCATGTCTACTCACTAGCTGAAATGGCATACAACGTTGAACCGGTGTTCACCCATGGCTTTAACGCTTTCGTCGAAGCGATGCTGCGCAACGAAGCCGGAGAGGTAATAAACAAACCGCGCTGTAAATTTATGTGGAAATAATGCAGATAGGCTAAATGTATTATGTGATTGAATCTTTTCAAGCTAACCCATCACAATCATGGGGAGTTTCTATTGCCCGTGCTTCGCAACGTGCTCGAACATGGACGCGCGCTACGGTTTCAACCTTTCAACCAGTACCGTAAGAGGTTCAACATGAAACCTTACAAAAGTATGGAGCAACTGACAGGTAGGTCATCCAAATGATCCAACACACTATAAAGCATATACATAAAACGTTTTCGTTTGTCTCTTCCTTGCGCGCGATAAGTCAATCTTCACGCGCACGAACGAGGGTTAAAAAAATAGATGCCCCAAAACATTATAGTAGGTTTAGTTTTGTTTGTAGTGGGATCTAATCATGTATTAATAAAGATGTGATGGTTTGGTTTTACAGGAGATAAGGAAACGGCCGCCGAGCTGACGGAGATGTACGGCAGCGTGGACGCGGTAGAGTTCTTCGTCGGACTGATGATGGAGAAGAAGTCCAAGTCAGTCACTCCACCGTCCATGGTGGAGATAGGAGGTCCTTATTCGGTGAAAGGTCTTCTAAGCAACCCAATCTGCAGCCAACAATACTGGAAACCATCCACCTTCGGTGGCCACGTGGGTTTCGACATAGTCAAAAGTGCCAGCATAGCTAAACTGTTCTGCGACAACCTCAAACCTCCGTGTCCTAAGATCAGTTTCACAGTTCCAAGTGAAGAAGATGATGTGGAAGATGTTCGGCAAGGTTCCACCTCTGAAGAACTCTGAGACAGTTTTTATTCTCTTGCAAGGGAAAACGGTATACCCTTGCAAAAAAGTTTTCAAATCGCTGAAATATGCATTCGTGTAAGATTACAAGGTCCCACACTAGTCCTTCTATATGGCCTTAACGGAGAATAACCACGTTGAGAAGAGTACGTTAGTCAACAAAATGCAAGGAAAGAAGCAACTTCAAGAATAACCTTCAAGTTCAAGGCCATAAATTAACTACACATTTAACTAAGTTATGCTGAACTTGTGGGTTGCACTTGAATTGGTTTCTCTTGATCATCATTCGAAATACTTCTGCATACTCATTGTCTGCATTTCAAAAACATTTCCCAACGTTCAATGTATAATTTATAAAATGCAGATTGTTCGTAGCAAACTGTTCGTTCGGAGCAAACTGTTCGTTCGGAGCAAACTGTTCGTTCGGAGCAAACTGTTCGTTCGGAGCAAACTGTTCGTTCGGAGCAA
>JAQFZQ010003088.1:0-11689 GCA_034696005.1 Glomeris marginata | reverse complement strand
TGATTGGTTACCAAAATAGGTCAAGGGGGCGGTGCCTGCTTCTGATTGGTCGGCGGCATCCTTTGGACGGTGACCTTCGTTGAAGGTCATTTGGCGGCCAAGGGCCCTGCTATACTACTTACGGGCAGTTACGCTGTGTTGGACTTTTATGGCGATTCATTAAACGGTTTTCAGCCAGCTATTGTATACACTGTGCACGCAACTACAGTATATGCTATATATACAACTCGGTCCGCAATCTTGATACTTTCACCGCCAATGGCCCTTGTCAATCTTGCAGACTTACCAGTTTCTCCAATTTACGACTGTACATAAAGAATAAAAGCCGTTACGTAATGGTCGTATATTGTCTTAAATGCACATTTAATGCCAATGTGTACCACGCTGTGCTCCAAGATATTTATAGCTATATTACATTATCGGTCTCTGCACGATACACTTTATACTATATTTACTGTGGTTGGGGAATAAACGAAATAATATGACCCAAAAGCCTTTTTCAAACTGGTTCTTTTAATGAGCATACTATACTCTTATAAAGAAGCTTATTCCTATAATACTATATTAAGGTGTTGAAAGGAAAATTTAGAGCAATGGATTCTGTTATTTACCAGCAATTGTGAGTTTTTGGAATAACTTATTCATTTTTGAATGTATGTTGTACACAAATTATTGTTGAAGAATGTTCCTAACATTCATTTCCAAAAGCTGACATGAATATGGGCAATTAGTATGTGTAATTAACTTATTTGTTAATATTTGCATGATGTTGCTTATTTATCCAAAGTTGATCGATATTCCTCATGCAATTAGCAAATTACAGTAGAACCTGCCAAAGTTAACAAAGTTAATAATCTCTTGTTCCAACTCCTATATATAGGAGTTATGCTCAGACAATGCAATAACAATTTATCTATAATGTAAAGAATTTATAATGCTCATTACAGATATACTTGCATGTACCTATTTGATCCTTGATTTAGAAATTATTGAAGGAAATAGTTTTATACATCTATATTTAAAGACTGCATATACATATCGGTGCAGGAGTGATTTGTATGAATGTATTTTTAGAAACCTTTATATAACAGTGCCAGCAATCTGTGAAGTTAGCACATATCAGAGACAATACTGATCTTGAGTTGTATTTTCGCCATTTTGAAAAACTGCATCAATATAGATATTTTTTTGGCGAGAAAAGTGTTGGTTTAGAAGTATTTTTCTCAATTTCCTGCTCAGGATTTCTGTGTACAGCTGGTGACTGTATATTGAAGGCTGGCAATTTCAATTGTAGGGGGAGCTAGGGGAGATTCACAGGGAAATTGTTTTCAAGCCCATTTGACACGAGCAGCCATTGGACATGTTAACTCGCTCCAGAGGGATATAACGATATCTCCGTTCTGAACAAGGAATAAAATGCTTCAGTTATTGCCATATTCAAGTGCTGCTGCGTTTGACCCACCCACTCGTCAACCGCAATATCCAATATCGCCAAGCGAATATGTGAAGCCATAAAATGTTAAGAAATTTCCAATACCTTATTTTCGTCCTCCCTGCATTTTCTAATCTCCATATTTTGATAAATAAATGCCTTCGAATTCCTTGCCCAGTTTGTAATATTGTCACGGACTAATAACATGGGAACCGCTCACATGCACAAACTCTAGATATGATAACTTCACCCAGGTATATGCAAAACTTTGAGTGAATTAAAAAGCGTTTATTGATATGTTGAAATGAAACAGAATTGCATTTAAAGCTTTGAAGAAGCACTTTTGTAGATACGAATCATTAAAGCAAGTTTTGCAGCAAAATCTATTTAAGTAACTAATAACTCTGAAACCGTAAGCTCAAAAATGCTAACACTTGGCATGGTTAGTATAGTATGTTATAGTATGTACTTTGTCCCATTTTTTGCAAAAATAGGTGCAAAGAAAAATACCATATCAGTTCAGCTTTAAGTTGACATATTGTTTTTTGTTCCAGCTATGCTTTCATAAAGGTTATATCGATATAAATATTCAAGAAATGGCAGTAAAATTACTTTGCTAAGTATAGGCTATATCTGTCTAAATGGATAAGATACTGTTCTAAAGTTGACCCAATAATGACTGAATTATATATAAAATGACATTATCGTTATACAATACAATGTAATGCAATGCAATACAATATACAATGCAATGCAATACAATACAATATGTCAGGCAACAACATAATTCACCTGTACTGCTCACAATTTGAGCTATTGAGCAGGTCAGTGTTAGGTGACTCGCCCTGTATATATTCTTATGTTCGTAAGTTCAATGTTGGTGGGGATAGAGTGCCTGTGCTCAAATATATTGGAATTAAATTGGAATAATGGGGAATTTATGTAAAGGAAATATCGGTGTCAAAGGAAATATTTCAAGTTGTTATGTGCACAGCGTTGACGACAGTTTTGAAGCAGTTCACTAATGAATGGGGCCAATCTATAAAGGTAAAAGTTCAATCAGTGTTTCCAACAACCAGCGAACGTTATTAATTAAGATTTGGGCTATTGTTGTATACTGAACGTTGTTGCCCTTCAAACTTTCTTTGAAGCCCTGCGGATTTGTGATAGTGTGTTTGCTCGTAAATCATTAAAGAGGTGATTGTTTGTGTATCCGTTGCTTAGTGCGGCCCTATAACCTCAAACTTACATGTACACCACCTCGATTAAGATCAATTTATCGTCTTTAATTGAAAAATCGTCAATTGAATTCCTGTTTGTTTGTTGGTTTTCCATGGCAACCAAAATGCTGCATTGCCTGCAGCTCTGTTATATGCCAGATGAAAGATTCTGTTTTAGGTTATTGCGGTTTTCTGCACATTACTTCGACATTCTAGTATGCCCAAAATATTGAGTAGGGGTACTTGACACAGATATACCCAAATTTCAACTTCGATTGTATATTGCGCAATTGCTCTGGGAAAAATCGATGCTTAGTTCCAGCGCTGAAAGTTAGGTGGCGCACCCTCCCAGACCTTGTTCTCTTTCATGTTTACATGGTGGCACCACAGAAAAGTAGTTGGCAATCATGCATATTCAATTGTATATATAATTTGTGGTGATGTTTCCAATGTGAATGTATAATTTATTTTTAATTAAACTTTATTACAATTTTTAAGCATATTTTCCCTTAAATTCAAACAGTTTTATGATTCCTGTTAACAAATAAAGCTCAATTACAGTCAACTTACCATAAATTACATGCAAGGCCCAATAATTTCAATTGTCAATTGCAGTTTTTAAAGTAAAGACAATCATATCATTGTTTTAACTGTTTTTTTTTTAAGGTTATGCCTGCGTTATCAATTAATTGCCTGGTTATAGTCAATTTCCTTTACTGTAAACTTCTGCTTTGTTCATGCATTTAATATAAAGCACGTCTGTTATAAAGTTTTCCATATAAATCTTTATAAACAGTGCTGCATTATATATATGTTCCAAAAAATTGTGGTTGTTGAATCTTATGAATAATAAAAATACATATTTAGAATGCATATAAATTGTACACATGGGGTTTATGTTGGGGCAAAAACATTGTGTTATAGAGCTGTTCATGATGAATATTGCAACATTTTTGCATATTGCATAGTTGTAGATATTTTAGATATTAATATGACCTATACTTTTGAAAGTTCTTAATGAAAAATATCATTAGCTTTTGATCATATAACAGACAATGAACTTGGCCATTCTATATTTGGCTTCGTCAGTGCATTGTATGTTTATACCGTGCATACAATCATCCTGCTTCTTTTGTATAATACAGTAGTGTTCTGTGTAGGAATCCGTGAAAAGCACGTTTTGATGCACGTCGCACTTGTGATGTGTGTGAAGGATTTCAATTATTATTCTGTCTATTCCCTATACAGCTTGTTGAATGGAATCTATCAACCGAGTTATTGTTAAAGCTTTGGGATGCTGACAGCGCATGCGTTGTATAAAGACCGGACGTGGTACCATCGCACAACCCGGTCATCCATGCTCTTCCACTGTTAGCAAATAATAGGAAGTGTATAAGGACAACTGCACAGAATTCAATCCCAAAAGAAGCTCAAATAAACCTATTGCAAAACATATCCCTGTATTCACAATTGTAGGCTCAGATCAATTGTGTTCCTTGGTTTTATGTACTACAACTCTGGCCAAAATTATTGTCGCATTTTGCTATCCTGCAGCACGCGATAAGCGACAATACTTTTGGCCACAATTGTACTACATATAGTTAAAATCATCTTAGGTGCTGTTTGGTTTTATTATCTGACATGTGATACTTTAGTAATCAAGAACTCGGTATAATGTTTAATGGGGACAGGAAAATATAACCCGAAATGTGCATACATATTTTAGTTATTTTTTTAAGTTTGAAATTAGCTGCTCAATTATGACCAATAAACTGTATTTGTTGTATATACTTATTGATTCATCTTGTTAATTGTATCAAGAGCTTTATTTATTCCTTTCTATTTGCTCCAAATTTGTATAATATTATTAAATACATGTGAAGTGACTGAATCATTTCTAATCATTAATAATAACTTGTAATAAGGGCACATGCACTGCTAATTTTTCTCTTAGATATGTTCTATGTATAACAAAAGTTGTCTCATTGGTAGAGAGGTCTAACTACAGTCAGTCCAAAGAGTTTAGAATAATGCTCATTTGAGTTGGCATGTTGAGTTGTATCTTCAATTCACAGTGGAACTCTATGGCAGTTGCACATTTCCTGGAGTATTTACAAAGAAATTTATTTGCTGGCCAACTAAGATAACGTCCATAAGATGGCGCCACAATCCATATTCGCATGGAAACAATGATTTTAGACCGCATTACATAGTGGCGCCACCTGGATTTAACTTTGCGCACTAAACCCAGTAGTACTCCCATAAAATGTAGATTTATTTAAAATATTCCTTTTCTGATTTGATTTTTACTGTAGTGGGCTTGATTTGTGTCAAATGCAGGGACCTTGTGTGTATTTCCACGTTGTAAAGCGAATGGATCTGTTTTTTCGTGACTCGCATGGCAAATAAGCAATAAATCTAGTAAATGGCATTTGGAAAGCGATTTGTACGCCTTTGGGACAATGGTATTAAGGTGGCCCCTTGCCAGTTGCACGTTTGCTGAGAAGAGAAAGTTTTATTGGATGTATTTACAACTTTATTGGATGTATATAGGAGTTGGAGGTGGGAGAATGAGTGACGAATGGCCCTTGTATTCCCTCGTTTCATTGGTTGCTGTGTGTGTGTGTGCAGGCTAGAGAAAATTAAGTCGTAGATCTAATCTCGCACCACACTGACAGATGATTACGGTCCCGTTAAACATAATGTCAAATTGTAACTTATGGCTTTTCCGTCCAAAAACTTGCCACCGCCAAATTACCTCCCACACCGCCTCTAACAACTGCAAATCGATAAGATCCTAATTCCGGCGAGCTCCACCAGGTGGCACACACAGACGGTCTCCTCTAGTCTCCTCCAGCTCAAGCCATGTGCTATTATTTCCTCACTTTGTCATGCAGCTGCACCAAAATTCCCCTAATTTAATTATGAAATTTAGAAACAGCCATTATGGGATTAATAACGGTGTGAAGCTATATTTTATATTCCTATTTCCCATAAATCGCAAGGAAAAAATTCTTAACTTTATAGGGCATTTCGGATGTGCTGAATCTTTATTATCTCGAATAACTCATGCTCCAAAAAAATTAAAGGTGACTGCAATCGAAAGATGACTGTTAAGGAATTTGCAGCAAGAATTCCACTACACATATACATTGATACTAAAATTAAATGCATTTAGGAATTAGGAAAAAAGTTTATTAGAGTTTTATTGCTGTAAACAATGCTTTAGTGAACTCCTTTATAGTATGGTTACCAGTATCAAATAAAATAGGTCATGTGTTGCAATGTATAGAAGATGGTGGCATTTGTATGAATGGTTTTCAATGTTTGGCCCTCTAGCGGGATGCTGCGGAACTTCCAGTATTTAATGTGCATGATGTAATTAAAAATAGAAAATCTATATGGAAAGTGGTCATTTTGCACAGCAATTAATTACAGTCAATAATTTGCTTAAAATGTTAATTGATAAATGTGATGTACTCTACCTGTTGACTGCATCACAAATTATTGTATTCTCTATTAGAAGTTGGTTAAGTAGTAAGTTACAACATTGTGTTTCTGTTGTAAAGTTACATTATCGTGTTAGTGCATTTAATCCTATCCTCTGTTAAAACTTTCCTTCAGGCGAATAATTAATGCAGCGATAATTGAGACCTCCTAATCAAGTGAAAGGACCGTTTTAACAAAATGTAGGCCTATACAGTGAAACTTGTTTATTTGCTTGGTATTAAAGCTGGATTTACATAAGCTTATAATCGTTCAAAGATAATTTTCTTTGTCTGAAAATGCGCCATTTGCTTCTTTTCCGCTATTCGACTCCTGTCCTATTGAATTAATTTAAAGCTGTACTTGATTAAAATGCTATTTTTATAAGAGATTTGCAAATGTTTATTGAAATTTCTGTCATTGCCAATTTATTGAAAAAGTGCTGTATGAATTTAATGTTGCCTCCAATTATTGCACAAATTTAATACATTAATTTAGGGTAGTAAAAATGTAATATTATACTTATATTATATCTCCTTGAAACAAGTATAGTAACCACGTAATTATGTTTTAATTATATTTGTATGAGCGTGTTGCTAACCCAAAAACTTCAGGAATTTGATAAAAATGTTCAAAATGCGTTTGTGGAATTTTTATACCCTACCCTTACATAGTTCACGTATCTAGTGGGTTACCCCTGCTGTGATCTCTCAGGAAAATTCAATATGGGGGTTATTGACCGAGATGCGGAAGTTCCGCAGCATCCCGCTAGATGGCGTCCCGGTCTTCATTTTGCAGCACTCGACTTGGCAGTGTTTTTTGGTGGTTGAATTGCAGATCGATGGTGTCGGGTGCCATCTCAACATGCTGGTAGAGAACAAATTGCGACGTCTGCTGCATTTATTTGCAGCTTAATGTGCGATTGGTGACAATATTGCTTTGCTTGCAATGTCAACGAGTTTCCTTCTCTCAAATGCTAATATATTTTGTCTAAAGTAATTGCGTGAAATTAGATATTTTAGTGACATATACTGAACAATAAATCTAGTTGAAGATATTTTTTATATTTTCCTATAATTAAGTTAGGGAGTCATACATAAATTATTTTACCCATTTAATTATGTGGCATGCTCTGATTTTGTGGCAGATTGCGACGTGTGAGGGATGGAAAATGTGATATTTTATGTTTTAACGAATTTAGTAATTACACATGAAGTTAATTTCAGTTAAATGTACAGGGTGTAACATATGTCTTGTCATATTTGCGGTTTCTTCTGAAGTATTGACATTTCATTGGAATTGAGTGTGTCTTTAGTAAGTCCACAGGGGTCAATCCACTTTTTACAAGTATGTGACCACAGTGATGTTGTCAAGGTTATCGCATTACTATCTCGGAAAGTACACAAGTTAGAAGCCTAGTTCCAATTGGGAAGTTGTAACCCATCCCTTGTTTAGTACATTCCATATTTAATTGGAAATTTAGGAGCAAAAGGAAGATTAATACCGAATTCCAGAAATAGGCTGGTTGGGTTATACAGGAAAGCCAGCCATAATGGGTAACGTAAACGCATGTTGCGCATCTTTGCATAACTTATTATAGTTTGAAAAATCATCATAAAAATGTGAAACAATGTGGTTTTTCTTCAATTAATGGTCCTCTACAGCTTTCCAATTGACATCAACCATCTGTCTTTGTTGGTTTTCGATTTAGAGATTCAAAAATCATTTCGAAGTGTTCGCTGGAGGTCAAAGGTCATGTGGAAATTCCATTCGCCCCACCTCATTACTAATAACATCATGTTGATCACATTTTAACTAATTGCAATTTTGTACAATATAAAGAAATGTTACGTGGAACGGTGGAACGCTCAATATAGGGTCAGTGCATAATTCTGCAGTTCGCTTAGGAAAAGTCCATTTGTATTTTTTTATATTTTGAAACATTGACACTTTTCTAAAGAGCTTTTTCTTCAAGCATACATACCCTTTAATATTACTTTATAATGATTAAATCGATTGAGGTTTTTATATTTTTTCCTGTCGTTGACAGATACTTGGCCAAGAATTAATAGCGTTGAGAATAATTCTTTTGACCGATCCGGATACGGGTGTAACATTAAAGAGATAGCTGTCTGTAATATGTGATAATTCAGATCCGAGCTTCAGTAATATATCTACTACTCTAGGAACCTTGGGGAAATGAATTCCAGTTCCTTCATGTAATTGACGAAAAAACGACTCCAACTTGTAGAGCATTTTTTCTGGATTGAACTTTGAAGTTTTGAGTAATTCACTTAAGGGAAATTTATTTATGTTGGAAGATTATTAATATGCAGCCAGACATTATGGCCTAACCCGTATAACGAGGAGGAATATTTATGTGCTGTTAGCTAGGTATCATGAAACTGGCAGTTCCTTCCTATATGTTAATTATCATACCCTAGGTCCATTCAAAGCCATGCTTTCCTGCACCAATAACAAGTGATAAGTTTCACTGGATTTTGATGCAATTTGTAAATACAATTTCAGTGTAATTTGTAAATAAAATATCGGTGTAATTTGTAAATAAAATATCAATGTAATTTGTAAATAAAATATCAATGTATTTTGTAAATATAATTTCAGTGTAATTTGTAAATAAAATTGCAGTGTAATTTGTAAATAAAATTGCAGTGTAATTTGTAAATATAATTTCAGTGTAATTTGTAAATAAAATTGCAGTGTAATTTGTAAATAAAATTAATAATTACATTGTAATTACAATTTGAAATTAAAGAAATATTAAATATATTTACAATTTAAAATGTAAATGAAATGGCAAATGTAATTACAATTTAAACGGTAAATAAAATGCTAATATAATTACTATTTACATTATAAATGTAAATGGTAATGCAATTGCGATGTAGATTATAAATGATATGGTGAATGTAATTGCAATATAAAATGAATGAAATAACAAAAGTAATTACAGTTTAGACTAAATGAAGAAAAAACTAATGTAATGACATTTTAAACTATGAATTATATAAAATATAATTAAAATTTTGAATTTGCAAGAAAAATCGTTCGCACTGTCAATTGCTTCACCTATAGCCAGTAATAATTGTTCTTACTAAACGACCTAACTACCCATATAATTATGTAAATGAAGCAAATTATACTTATTTTTATTATTTGTTATTTCATTATAACATTGGTGCCAGTTAGCCAGAATCTGCTGCATTTAGAAGCCCGTAACTGAGACTTTATACAGCTGATTTGCGTTGTGTGGGTGTAAAGTGAACAACTACAGGTGTTTGTATAATTAAGCGTGATGTAATGATTGGCTCAATCTTGGATTTGCTGTGTGACTGATTACAATCTGTCATTTTGTCGCATATCCAATTTCAAGCTTTGTCAGTGAAAGAAATGACATTTGGTGGAAGGAAGCACATTGGGCACATATCGTTTCATATCATCTTTGTGAGGCTAACCCCGTGGGTGTGTCATCATCATACTCGACTAGCAACCAACTAATAAAGGTCAACTTATCTTGCTCGATTCTTGCGACTGGCGACAAGAAAAGTAATTCCATGGGGCCATTGTTGTTGATAACTGCCCTGGACGTTTGCACGTTCCAAGATTTATTATTGCCCTATGGGAGAGAGACAGTTTCATTCTTCTGAAGTGACGACATATTTCGGAGAAAAATAACACAAGTTGTAACTAATGAAATGGGTGACAAACACTATGTTCGAACAAAAGAATACCGACTATTATCATCAGTTATGAACGTTACATTTATTTTTGCCAACAAAATTTAGTGCAGTGCAGTGAAGTGTTGGAAAACTTTTTTTTTCGATACTACCCTGACAAAAATCATATGTTATACAATGTATTACCTACTCCAGGGTGTCTACTGATACTGGAAATCCTGGAAATGTACCTAATGGAATTTTTTATTGTCCTTGAAATCCTGGAATTTTTTCTTGAGCCTGGAAAATGTATAATTTTTGATACTTTACATAATTTCGTTTATTGATATCTGTGTTCCTCTTCAATTTGCTTGGAACAATGGTTCATTCCACTTATTCATCAATTTTTAAGGGATTAATGTGATTTGTGTATTTTGTGCCCTGGAAAAAGTTATGAATATCATTGGAAATATAGTGGATTTTTGAAATGAAAATTTAGTATGGCACTATGTACTCCAGCTATTTGATCGAAGACATTAATTGCATTAATATCATCTTATCCAACTGAAACATACTAGTATAGGACTCAATAATAATGTATAATAATGTAAAATAACCTTTAATAATTTAATGTAAGCTTACTCTAAATTTGAGCTAGTGGAATGGAGAATACATTTTCTCTTCGAGTTTCACTTGAAATTTTCCATTTTAACTGAATCGTTCCAAAAATCAATCGCAACTCTTATTATCACATGTTCCCCCTTGGTTCCCCCTTATTTGATAACGTCATTTATGCATTCTCCTTACGACTCTTTAAATCAGCGAATCCACTAAAATAAGCATTTCATCGATGAGCAGTTTTATCGTTATTTGAATCATGCCAATTTGACTACATGCAATTTAGCTTTGCATGATTACAATTTGCCACTATAAAAGTACCTAAACTCGAAACCGCACTATCAAAAAGGGCCGAATTCCGCAAAATTTAATTGCCTATATGTATATGTAACAGCATAAAATCTTAAAGGGCACTTGACGTTAATTATCTGCTGCGTTAACTTGATTACTTTAGCTTTGTGACTTAGGATAAGAAGAAGTCACACAGGCAATTTATTACTGGATATTTTGCCGACCTTGAAGGCAAACGGAAGCTGTTACCAAAAGATATCGCCTAGATTGAGTTGGGACACCTTACAGAGCCAGGGCACTGATTGCATGCCCTGACGAAATTAGTCTCTTTTTTCCTCCTCCTTTTGATGCTATAGATTGTTGATATTTATTACAAGGCTATAATTCCATCTCCTTATAATGCTTCTCGGATTCATCGTGCACCGAGGCATTAAATCTTACTCATCATCTTTGCAATGAATTGCAGCTATGTACATTTGAATATCAAATGCATGATAACGTTGGTAGACTCTTATTTGTTTATGACTCTTTAGTTACTATGCAGTTTATCTGCTTCTCGATTGATCTGGTTTCTAGAATGGTCTTTATGAGGAATTGGGATTGCATCTAATGTAGGATCAGGGCCGTTGTGCAATTCGATTAATGTTACTCGGAAATGCAGTTAATAGAGTCACTGAATCTTGAATGCAGTTAATTAAATGTCTAATGCGTTAAGGCCTTATAGAAACAATGTGCCGCATCTGCAAGTGGTTTGAACGTACCTTAGTATATGTACATTCAGTATAAAATACGTAAATTTGCTAAAATTTATGTAAAGTTGGGTTTAATAATAAATTGCCAACTGCTAAATCACAGCTAAATGATGCTTTATGTAATGAGTTGAATGCATTTTTAAAGGTGAACTGACAGGGTTTTGTAAGGTACCCTGATAATTGGTTTGTAAGTAGCTATGTGTGTCCCTTATA